>MJUU01022500.1:27220-43381 GCA_002080025.1 Modiolus philippinarum
CAGAAAATGCAAAAGCGTTCGTTATTGCTCCTCCTAACATCATTGCTAATGCACTTGCCATTTTATAAAGAAATGAAATATACTTCATTATATCAGCCGGTATAATACCTTGCTTAACCAACATATCTTTTGTTGCCATTGCAGGTAATATATATTAATGGACAACATTCCAATATCACTCATATCAAAATCCACTTTTGGTGCTGGTCTCTTAAATATCTTTCTACCTATTTCTGCATATCCAACTGTTAACAATGTTTCCACTCCAGCATGATATAACATATTTACAACCTGTTTTCCGTCTTTTGGTGTTTCCATTTTTATATATTAAATTTTTAAATTAATTAAATTCAAACGGGTCAATTTCTTTCTTTTTCACTGGCTCAATATTGTGTTCTTGTTCTACGGGTAAGACTTGTTTTTGTTCTACGGCTGAGACTTGTTTTGACTTGTACAATAATCCTAATCCACCTACTACAATTGATAAACATAATGGTATGTAATTTTCGTTCGAATTTTGTTTGTTTGTTGGCAAAGCATGATATTCATTATCTTTTGTTACTTGAAGCTCACCAGCTTGTTTTAATTCCATGTTTTCTTTTTTTAATTGTTTTGCTTCTTTTCTTTTTAATTCAGATTTTAACTTTCTTGATTCTACACCTTTCTTACCAGAGGCTACTCGTTTTGGTTTTTTTTAGTTGGGTTTTTTAGATTCTACATTTGATTCATTTTCACTCTTCATTTTTTATGTCATTATTTTCATCTTTTTTTGGAAATCAATATGTCTTGCTGTTGTTAACATTGCAGCAAAATGAGCAAGGAACATTCCATATCTATAGTACAGTTCACAACATGTATTAGTTAAAGCATGATTGATAAAAGGATCTTCCTCTAAGTCTTGCATTAACTTGGGTGGATTAACAACGTTAAAATATTTTGATACACCCATAACATATAAGTTAATAAAAGAGATTCCTAATGTCTTAGTCATACTAGCTCCTAATCTTGCTTCATATTTACAATATAGTTTGTGTATTTGTTCTGGTGTCATTGTATCAATGTCTGACAATTGTAATTCTTTACCCAGATATTGCTTACTACCCCCACCAGCAACAACGGTTGATAATCTTTCACATTTTTTTTTCTTGTTTGTCATTATCATCAATATATATGTTTTCAATAATATTATCTTTAAATAATTCTTCAGCGTTCATTTTATATATTTTATTTTTGAGTTTTAAAAAATTAAATACAACATATCCAACTAATAATAATACTGCAGTGTTTGTTATAATTGTTAGTATTTCTAATAGCGTTGCTTTTTTATTGCTATTTTATTGCTATTTTTTGTTATATAACTTAAGCATTTCTTAAGCATTACTTAAGCATTGTATAAGCATTACTTAAGAATTACTTAATCAAGTAACAAATAATCAGTAGGTTGATCTGTCTTTAATATTAATTTACGATGTTTCTTTTTTTTAAAGTTTTTCCTTTATTCTTTGCCTTTTTTCCAAAGTAGGAATAACATCATTTTCTCTTAGACAATTATCAAAACTGTCTCTGTCTTTTGTGTAAAACATGCATAACCAGTTTATTTGTTCTCTTAAATTTTTTAACACAGAATTATATGTCTGTGAAATTACCCAGACCGATTGTTCAGCTTGTCTCCCTGAAAATGCAAGTTCTGACAACATATCCCTTTTTTGTTAGTTCTTTTGTTGCACTACAGTCATCTATAATATATAATGTTCGATGACCAGCATATTTCTTAAAAAACATTCTTAGTAGTTCTTGTAGCTTCTCTTCTTCATTTACAATGGGATTAACAATTATTAGATTTTTTGTTTTTGGTTTTTTAACACCACCAATCCACTTACGATTTTTGTATACTTTGTTCCATTGAATGGTTGGACAAAGTATAACAATATATGTAAACACTTTACAATATTTCTCTTCTAATAAATCAAGAACGAACTCAGTCTTACCACATCCAGTTTGGCCGCATATGATAGCGCAATGGGCATATTTTGGTAATTCCATTTTTTAATAAATAAAAAAATTAATAATCTTCCTCTTTAAATCTTCTATTTTCAAAATTAATTTGTGCATCTTGTATAACAAATAGATAATTATTTGTTTTTTTTATCAGCTCCTGCTGTTTACGTTATTTGGATGGTAATACCTTCGGATGCATTTTTTATTTTTCTACATGAACCGTGTAGTGAGTTATCATCTGTTGAACGTAAATCTAACCACAAAGCATAATTATTTGTTAATTATTTTTCTAATGTTGTATCAGATAAACATATATCTTTCAAAACTGTGTCTGTTGTTATGCTTCGTTTTGAATTCAGAGCAAAGAATTTATTTATCTCATCCAATTGTTGATATGCTTTAATTCCTTGACTGTATAATTGATTTGGAACACCTTCTTTTGTCATTTCTATTTTTGTTATATTGGGATTATAATAAGTTTCAGTGCTTGTTCTTTCAGGGTCTTCGAATAACATTAGAATACCTTTCATACTTTTAGCTAGGACATTTAAATTAATGTTCCAAAGTGTATCAGACTTGTTTTTGGTTATTTTTCTGTGTCTAAATATTCTGTCATATAAGATAACCATTGTATTTTCAACTTGATCTCTTATCTGTCTTGCTAATTCAGTGTCAAAAACCATATCAAATTATAAGCAAATGTTTTTAATTTTATAACTTGCATCTGCATCTGTTGAATGAATAACTTTGTTGTAGTCGTTAAATGTAAGTTCATATTCAAGTCTATTACAAAGACCGGATTGATAAAAAGGCATGTCAGTTTCTAATCGTTCAAATTCAAGTGGAATGCAAAATCTTTTTTGTATGCATCTGCTACGGCTTTGTCTCTTGCATTTTCCGTTTTATCTCCTGCTCCAACTGTATGTTTTAAACTATTTGTTTTTACCAATTCCCTGATATGCCATGTTTTCACGTTCAGTTGTAGTTTTCCACAAATCAACATAACAATGATAAATATCACTATCATCAATTGATACAATTTCATTCCCACTTAAACGAATTGTTGTTTTTTTAACTATTGCTCTTCCAATGTTTTGATATACTGTTGAATTTGCATCTTTAGATTCAATTTCTATTTCAAAAGCTAATCTGGTTGTTCCAGGAACAATAACATTATTACTACTTAAATTAGGAAATCTCACTAATAACTGTTGATTTTTATCAATAGTTGAAGGATTATTAGTTATTACTTTGACGGATACCTTTCACATCATGGCGTTCGCTTATGTAAGGGTTTAATTTTTCTCCGAAAGTTATTGACATTTTTAAGGATTAAATATGGAGTCTATAAAAATAATTCAATTACCACTGATACTAGAGTATTGATACATAAAGGACTATCACTCTTACTAATAAAACTTATTTTATCTCCAGCTTTAACATTTAAAGGTTTATCAAAGTTTTTATAATTATAAAAAGAATCATTCATTTCTATTCCATCCAAGTTGAGTTATCATTAACATTCACCATGACAGTTAAACCATCTTTACCTGTTTTTAGACTTGCTAAACTAAAACCTAATATCTGTCCTGGAAAATTCATTACATATTCACTTCCACCAGTACCAAAATTAAACATTTGATTAAACTTCAATGGACCATCTATTCCAGCGAATATACATATTGTTTTTCTGTCTCGTATATTTTCAATTTTGTCGTATAATACATTATGATTAGTTTTCATTACTTAAATCTCGTTCTTCATCTTTTTTATTCCTGAATTTTGTTGTATGATAAATAACTAAATACCGAAGTTACTGTGAATTTTGATTCTGCATATGCGCATTTCGACAACTTATGTCTCTTCAGTGCACAATTATTATTAGTTTTCATTACTTGAATCTCGTTCTTCATCTTTTTTATTTCCTGTTTTAATTCCGATTTCATCTATATGTTTTTTAACACCAAATATACTCATTTTAATAGGTAAATTTAAGTTAATTTCGAAAACACAATTAATTGGCAAACTATTAATTATCTTGTTATTATTCTCATCTCTAATTTCTAATTTCAATTCTGTTATAACATCATTTACCAAACGCTTATATTCCGTATGCTCAAATCTCGCTGTTACAACTTCTCCAAACTCTTTATTTTCAATTGGAATAACCGCCAATAATGTACTCGGCGCACCATCAAGATAATTATAAAAAGTGCTTACTTGTTCTAAATTTATAGACAGCAAAATCTACGGGTATGTTTCCATGATGTGATTCATTAGGTGCAAATAAACGTATATTCCTAAATCCTAACATATTTTTCAAACTTTTACTTATCTTTAATTCAACAGGCGTGGTTAATGAAGCAATACCATTTTCTTCATTTACGGATTATACATTTTTTTCTTTTTGAAATTCATCTGCTATTTGTTGGAAACTATAATAACCATCTATAAGTTTTATGGGTCTCTCTCCAGTCTTTCGTATATGTTCACCTGAAATATTATACCAACTTACGCAATATGTAATATATCTTAAACCGATACATTTATTTTCGTTTCTGTTATCAATGTAAGTAAATAAGTTTATTGTTTTGAAATAGTATGGTACATTTTTAAGGGTAAAAATGAAGAAAGAATTTAAATACAACCATAATGCATCGTATAACCCTCACACTAAATATTCTGATAAAGATTTAAATCTTGTCAAACAAACAATATTTGTAAATCAAAAAGAGAACTGCAAAACAATTTTCCCTGATTTATTTCAAAAATATCAAAACCCACCATAACACGACAACGAACCATGAAATACATGGATGTATTCTTCGTTTAATTGGTGGCAATGTCAGTTAAACTTTGAAGTCTGGTGTGCTAGTACAGGATGTGGTATTTCTTATGATGATCATATACAAAACACTTCAAATCTAACCCAAACGGTTTATATGTTTCATTTATATTATTGTATTGCAAGAATCTTAAAAGAACTTAAATCACCTTTACCAACTGATTCTTCTTTTTGTTATTACAAAAACCCATATGACAAAGCTGCATATCAAAATTATGTGATGAATTTCAAATTTCTCCTAATACAGATTGGAGACAAAAATTAGAAACAGCTGGTCATGGTTTAGGATATTTTACACAATACTATAAACCAAGTGTTGAATATAGAATGAATCATTCTCAGAATGGACCATTAATAAATATAGACGATTCATTTAAGCATTCAATAGACATAAATATGGCTTGGTCAACATTTATACTAGATAAATCAGAAAGTTTTACAAAAGTAGGCATTAATGAAAGTACTAGAACGTTTGTAAGGGCTTTATTAGGAGCAAAATCTCAAACACGTGTAGATATACTAAAAAAAGGGTACAGGATTTGATGCTGAAAAACAATTCTTAGCAAACGTTCAAGATGCTATTAATAGTCCCATAGATTTACCCTCTCATATATCAAATTATCAAAATGTTCTAAAATACGCTAGAAGTAAAGTTGATTATGTTTGTGGTACTGTGTTATATATGTCTCCAAGTGATATGAGATTACAAATTGGAACAATTGTTGGTTATAATAACAAAATTGTAATTGCAACAAAAAATAAAAAAAACTAGGCTTTAATGATAATATAAATAATAAACATGTTGAACAAGTTTCTCATTCTTTAGATAAATTAGATGGAACACAAACAAAAAAATCTCTACCAGAACCTGTTCATGATATACCGAAGCCTTCCAGTGCAATACCTGATAAATTTGTGTAAGATAAACAATCGAATATAGAACATGAAGAAAATAAAACAGCGTTAATAGTTGGGGATATTGGTATTTTTTTATTGTTTATGAGATTTAAAAGCTAAATATTCTGTTGCAGAAGTATAAATTAATCCAACAACAAAAATAAGAAACACTATTAAATTATTTCCAAACCAAGAAACAATTTCTCCAGTTGTAGATAACAACCAAGACACAATAGAACCAATAATTCCTGGTAATGCAGCTGCTGCTTTTCCTGCAAGCTTAGCCAATAGTTTACCAAGATTTGATAATTGTTTTTTACCCAATCTTTTAAATCTGTTTTATTTATAGGAGGTGTAGGATTATTTCCACCACCAGAAGGAATAATTGCCTCAACAATAACACCTATAATCATCCCAAAAGCTGTTACAATACTAACAATTGTAATACCTTTTTCTCTAAATAATGTTCTAATTCTTTCACCTAATGTAGTGTTTTCGTTTAATACTTTATGTATTGTCTCTTTAATTCTATTTACCTTGTTACGTAGTATATATCTATTATCATTAATTGCCTCCAGTCTTCCACTTCTCTCAATTTCCAAATCTCTTATTCTCTCACTTATTATATTTATTTGATATTTATCTTTGTCTTTTTTTTAGCTAGTTCTAATTTAATCTTTTCCTGTTCTATTTTATTATCTATTTCAGTTAGTTTAGCATTATTATTAATAAGTTCTTCTCTTACTGTTGTCATTGCTTTCGTTACACCATCATATTCTCTTTTTGTCATAGTTTTCATTTCTTCATTTATTTCTTTCACAAATGTTTCCGCATTACTTGCTGTTTCTAATAGTTCTTTGGGTTCTTGTTGGGAAGTTATATTTTGTGAAGGAATATCTATTTTAACAATTTTATTTTTTGAATGTTGTAAAGCTTAAGTGGCTTTTGATTTAGATAAATAATTGCTTAAATTTAACAAATATTTAATTTTATCTGTCCAACCTACGCCAATTCTATTTCGTAAAGTATCCAGAGAAATAAAACCAGTTCCTCTTTTTACAGTAAGCTGAATTTTTTTCATCATAATCAACCTTTAAATAAAGTATTCTTAAATTTTTATCAAGTTCAAAATTTGAATAATCTTTCCATTCCGGTTTATATTTTTCATTTTCCTCTATTTGTTTGTAATATTGATCAACTAATGTTTTTTTTTTTGTTCTAATATTAATTTTTCTTTTGTATCAAGAACCGGTATTCATAATAGCATCAATACGATTCTGCATAGTTCTCTCATCAGCCATATCTTAAAAATAAGTTTCTTCTTCATCATCCTCATCATTATTATAATCTTTAAAAGTATCCAATTCAATTTCACCTCCTTCAGTCATTTTTTTAGAGCAACATTTTAAGAAGAGCTCGCTTATAGTTTTAAAGCTTCTTCATATTTTGCGGGTGGATCATTAACTATAATAATTCTATTATATAGAATTAAGCATTTTCTTTTTTTTTAATTTCCTTCATTGCTTGGGCTTTAGCGTCTTCTATTAATTTCTTCCTTTCACTTTCATTTAATCCTGTTGGCTTTGAATGTATATTTTCTTTCAGTTTATTGTTCTTTATCTAATTCATTTAAAATCAATTTAAATTCATTCTCACTTATCTGTCCGTCGGTCAAAGCTTTTGATATCAAACCTTTTATACTATTCAACTTGCTCTCTGCCATTGTTTTAATTTTATAATGTTTTCGTGCTTTTGATGTTAACCCACGTCTAACAAGTTTAATACAAACCTCTAATCCCAACACAACAGCAGCTATTTCCAATGGAAACAAAATGGGAATAGCTATCCCAACAACCGCAAAACAAACAGACGTTGATATTAGACTTGTATCAACACCATCAGTATTATTAATTCCACGATAGTATTTTTTGTATAATGATTTACGAATATCTCTCTCATTAATCAATGTTTTCTCTATCTCTGATATTTTTTGTAATCTATAATTGTGTCCATCTTCTTTTGGCAATTCAGGGTATAAAGCCGGCGCTGTAGGTTGTTTCATTTTTAAAGTATTATTTTGTTAATTACAGAATTACAGTTCAAACAAAATTTTCATTTGACATTAAAAATACTTTATTACAAAAAGGCAAGACATACAAAACAATAATACATACTAAAATCCAATTACGAAACAAGAACTACAGATGCATAACCGTTACTAAATAAAAATTTGTAGATAAAAAAGAATTTGAATAAGCCATTAAAATGTCAAATTTATAAACTATTTCCAATATTTAAACTCTTCATCTATTTTTAAATTTTAACAATTTTAACTGAACAGATAAGCTTAGTTTGTGTCGGCAACAAACAGGATATCATATTTAAAATCTTCGATTAGATTTGTAAGACATGAATTCAATAATCAATTGCTTGCTTGGTTTCACATATAGCCTGTATAGTTCCGTATAAGACTTGCATAGTTACGATAAACACTTGCTTAGTTGCAGTTAATACTTGCTTTGTAGCAGTAAACACTTTCATAGTTACGATAAACACCTCCATAGTTGCAGTAAACAACTCCATAGTTGCAGTAAACACTTGCATAGTTACAATAAACAATTCCTTAGATTCATATTAGACTTCCTTAGTTGCAGTAAATACTTACTTAGTAGCAGTAAATACTCGCTTGGAGACGATAAACACTTTCTTAACTATCTTTAAATGGACTTTTTCAGTGATCGAATTATTAAACATTCATATGACATTTAATATGATTTAAATATATTGAAATGTACAGTGAATTTATACATTGTGTTGATTCTATGATTAATATTTGATTTTATTTGATATGGTTTGTGTTTTATTTGTGTGTGTGTGTGTGTGTGTCTACCCCTTTTACCTTTCTCAAACTGAACCCCATTTATTTTTTCTCATTTCATCCAGAATTCTTTTCCCTGCCAGTCCTCCCGACCCATTTTTTATTTGGGTTATTAACCCGCAGTATCTTTTATTCGCTGAACTCCCTTTATTTTTTTTCATTTCCCCCAGGATTCTGTCCCTGCCAGAACTCCCGGCTATTTTTTTAATTACCTATACCCCTCAGAACCACATCTTGTGTTGTTTTTTTAGGGCTTTTTTTAGGGGGTGCGTTAGACTAGCTCAAGTCCTAAACTACTGAGAGCTACATGTTGGACGCTGTTGATTACAGATGAGAAGGGAAAAAATAAGTTTTGTCAGTATTCGTATATCGAAAATATTAATAATACGTTCACCAAATTATAACTTTGATAGAGTGAGCAAAATTACAGCCATATCAAGACGAAAACAAGTTTATCAGGATGATGTTTATTTCGCTGAACTTGATTACTCTTTATTTGGGGGTCGACTCCGACCTGCCGTTGGGTGTTGGGTTTTCTCACCGTTCATTGAAGATCTTATGGTGGCTTTGAGATGTATTATACCCTTTGGGTCGTGGTCTCTTTGACATATTTGCCGTTTCCCTTCTTTTTTCTATTATCAGTAAAAAAAATGGGCAAATAGGTAGGGGCATGACATTATCAAAGATATATTTGATTTTCAAATATTTATATTCAAACCGGATTTCAGCTTCTATCCATTACTTTTCTTTTGCCTTCCTCTGTTTGTCTGTCCACGATCGATTTTACACAATTGATACTACTTGCATGTTTCCATTCATGACCGGTTGAATTGAAATGTATCGCAGTAACTTTTGCTCTTTCCTTTTTCTGAATGTGGTCAGGGGGCAAGTTGATAAACCTCTGTTTACAAGATGTATCACTTTATAGCAACAACAACTATGTTTGCATTAATCAACGACAACTGCATGCGATTGCAGGAAAGATAATAAACAAAAACATTTAAAGTAACTATAACGACACTAAAGTATATAAAAATATGTACCACATGTATCCGAGACCCTTTGTAAAATTCAGTCTATTACTGTTACAAAAACATATCAAATAACCAAACTAAAATATATATATATATATAATATCAATTTTTTATCTAAAGACAGCCGATCAAATGGAATCTAGAGAATCAGAATTTTGGAAAAATATTTGTAGTTACTTGTTTTTCATGATACGCTTTTGAATTGTTTTCAATAAGTCCATCAAGTTCTCCTGTTTTCAACTGGTACATCAAATATTTGTTCCTTCTTTTTCTCGTCTCCTTGTCCCAGTTTAAATATATGATTATGATTTTGTGTGTCAAGTGCTTCTCAAATGTCATCTGAGAGGACACTTCCTGTTATTTCTATAAATAAATCTGTGATATTTGCCTTCAGTCTCTCAACCGTACTTGATTTTCAAGCACGGCATTGCAGAATAAATATTTTTTTTATTTGCAGCTATATATATGTTAAATCTAATTTAATCTTAGAAAAATATGGAAAAGCGTATATATATGAAACCATGCCTTTGTAAATGTATTACTTCAGGTCACGAAATGCGGGTATATTTTAGAAAAAAAAAATGATATTGACAATACAATGAAAATAACTAAATTTCAATGACGTCTGAATTGACCGTTTGTCGATTTGAACTCGCATTTTACAAACTTATGCAAAGGGAAGCAACCCTATACCGGATAAACCCGAGAGGTTCCAACGTAAACTAATCAAAATGTAAAAAAAATCTTTTGACATGAATGGTTTCCATACTTAATTATCAAAATAATATGACATGTTATGTCTAAATTGTTTTTTTTTAATATATATATATTTATTTTAATAAATTATCATATGTCAGTATAGCATGGTATTGGTTGCAAAAATTTAATAGTTAAATTTAATAATTTAATCATTCAAATGCAATATTTTTTCATTCAATTGGTATATTTTTTCATTCATTTGGTATATTTTTTCATTCAAATGCATTATTTTTAATTCAAATGGTATATTTTTTTCATTCAAATGCAATATTTCTAATTCAAATGGTATATTTTTTCATTTAAATGCAATACGTTTTTATTCAAATGGTATATTTTTTCATTCTAATGCAATATCTTTATTCAGTTGGTATATTTTTTCATTCAAATGCAATATTTTTATTCAAATGATATAAATGTTATTCAAATGCAATGTTTTTAATTCAAATTGTATATTTTTTCATTGAAATGCAATATTTTTTCATTGAAATGCAATTTTTTTTTATTCAATTGGTATATTTTTTCTTCAAATGCAATATTTTTTTATTCAAATGATATAATTTTGCTTCAAATGCAATATTTAAAGTCAAATGGTATATTTTTTCATTTAAATGCGATATCTTTTTATTCAATTAGAATATTTTTTTCATTCTAATGCAATATTTTTAATTCAATTTGTATATTTTTTTCATTTAAATGCAATATTTTTTTCATTTAAATGCAATATTTTTTTCATTTAAATGTAATAATTGCATCATGGGAAATTGTTTCACGTCATGGCTAGACCTTTGAAGGGGCTTCGCAAAGTTGGGCCTTATAGGGCAGGTAGGTGCCTTTCATTTGAGCTATAGCGTATGATCCCTAGACCAGTAGGTAATATTCGGACGCCCTTTCGGACATTACCAAAGTTGGTCCAAATTGCCGTTTTCAATATACGAACCTAGGGTACCCTGAGTCAATTCGGTCCAAAATTTTCTTACGGGTCTAGGGATCATACGCTTTTACGCAGATGAAAGCTATTACATGGACCTAACTGCCATATAATGGCCGACTTTGCGAAGCCCCTAGCAAGGTCCAGCCAATATTAGCCAAGTTGGTCCAAATCGGTATTTTTCGATGTAGGGTGCCCTCTATGGAACAGCGTCCGAATTTTACGTACGGGTTTAGGGATGATACGATATAGCTCAAATGAAAGGCATTAAAAAAATACAAATTAAATAAAAAATATTGCGTTTGTATGAAAAAATATTGCGTTTGTATTAAATATACCATTTGAATAAAAAAATATTGCATTTAAATAAAAAAATATACCATTTGAATTAAAAATATTGCATTTGAATAACAATTATATCATTTCAATAAAAATATTGCATTTGAATGAAAAAATATACCAATTGAATAAAAAAAATATTGCATTTAAAGAAAAAATATACCATTTAAATTAAAAATATTGCATTTGAATAACAATTATATCATTTGAATAAAATATATTGCATTTAAATGAAAATATATACTATTTGAATAAATAATATTTCATTCAAATGAAAAGATTTAAGTTTTTGCAACCAATACCATGCCATATATCAGGGTGCTGATTTTGAAAAGATTTCTTTAAGTAATGTGACGGTGTCCCGTGTTCTTGATTGATAGTGAAAATTTTAAAGAACGGAAACAAATTGGTAATTGGCAAATTGCCTATTGTAGGGGAATTATTGACACATGAGATTAAAACAATTTGTTTCGAATAATTAGAAAATATATTGATACAACATAATTTTGTCACGATTCTTGACTTGGTAATATGACGCACAATATCCCAATAAAAATGGCAGACAAGGACAGTTTTCAATGTCTGCATCATCTTTACACTCTTCAACTCTCATAAGAATTACACAATATAAATGAACAAATAAAGGGATTGGCATCATCTGAGTAAAATAGATAAGCTCTGTTTTGTAATTTCAGTTGCACTGACGGCATGTAAAACGAAGAACCACAGTGGAAGAGTCGTCATCTTTGATTCAGTGAAAACAAGTACAGGAATAAACAATCTTTCCTTATTCAAATCAAACGGAAAATTGCAAATCCCGACAAGTGGGTTATATTTCGTGTCAGCATATATCAGAACCAGGTTCTTCAGATCCAGGTTTTTTAGAATAGGGGGAGGCGAGTCTCTCCTGAAGAAAAACAGTTATACTATTGTGAGTTCTAATAATACCATTCTGACTCTTACTAATTTTGAAGGGAAACGTGCAGAATATGACCTTCATACAACTAACACTATTGTGTCCGCCATTGAAGCAAATGAAAATGATGAGATATATATAGAGTCAGATGCACATTTTATGTACCCATCATGTTTATCGGTTATAAAAGTGAAATAATGCAAATCAGCACAAATGCTGCGACTTATCTCGATATATTTGTATTCGATGAAATTAAGGACCTCGGAAAAATAACCTCTTCTTGATTAAATAAATGCTTGAACAATGAAGTCGGTAGGATGAATAAGAACATCTCTGGCTGGACCAATGAAGTCTGTGTTTACTGATTTACATGTGTGTGAAGTAGTACGAAAGCAATCACAACGAAATTTACTGCGACTTTTCTTTTTATAACATTTTTTGAAATTATGTATTTCCTTTGTTTGGGTTCTAGTGCTGCTGATGAGGAATTAATTTCCGAAATGGCCATACAGCTCATTAAAATTATTGCAGTTCGAGTTAACATATGTGTTATGGTCTCATGTTCATTTACTCCATATCCTTTCGTGAAATATTTGTGATTAGATCCTGTCATGACTCGACGGGTCGATTAAATATTACTGCAATATCCTGACTTCCCGGAATGATGACTTTTAGAAATACATTTTTATGCATACATTTACGTCGAAAAACAATATTTGCGGATTATGTTGAATATAAGCCATACGTATCTGCTGGAACAATGAAGTCGGTAGGATGAATAAGAACATCTCTGGCTGGATTAATGAAGTCTGTGTTTACTGATTTACATGTGTGTGAAGTAGTACGAAAGCAATCACAACGAAATTTACTGCGACTTTTCTTTTTTAATTTTAAATGATTAAATGTCATACACCAATGAAAAGGTATTTTTTCCGCTTTAGGACACAGATTACCAAATTTTACATCAGAGGATGAAAAATTTTCCCATTATTAATGTTATTTTAACAGAAAATGTTGGTCGAAAACAGAAGGAGTATAACTGATCATATAATTATTTCAAATTGAAAACATTTTTTTTGGGGGGGGGTGGGGGGATAATCTTTTAGGAAAAAATGTTGAAAAGAAAGGTGAATTTCAATTTTCAAAAACTATATCCTTACCTATTTTTGGCTTGTCATTTAGATTCTTATGGACATTTTTTCACAATCAAGGTTTTACTCATTTTTTATAAATGTCCTTCCAAATTTTTTGAATTGATCTGCACTGAAGAGAAATAAGTTATCGAAAATTCCATCTGTAGAAACTACTTTTACACTAACTTCAGCATTATTTGTTTTTTAATAGAATACCACCAAAAAATTTTAACTTTAAAGCATTTTTTAATGAATGTACACGGTTTGTCTTCAAAATATTTTATATAAATTGGTCGGTAATTTGTAAGAGTTTTCTTTGATCTCTGGAGGCAATTTTACGAAAACAAATTGCAAAAAGTAACTTAAAACGAAATAAAAATTGCAAAAAGTAACTTAGCCACGCCTACATTATCAATCAGCTAATCAATGTTTACAAAGAAATATACATTTACAAAAGCCGTTAGGATCATACAAATTATTTAACCATTCAATTCTCAATTTACCGATTTTTTTAAAATAAATTTTCATTGCTCAAAATACTTAAAATATTGTCTTCAATAATAGAATCGCACACAAGAGAGCTCGTCCATTATTATCGCCAATATTTTTTTCATACCAGAAACAAAACTTCAATTATTCTTTAAAAAAATAACTAAATACCGAAGTTACTGTGAATTTACTTTCTGTATATGCGCATTTCGACAACTTATTTCTCTTCAGTGCAGATAAAATCTAAATGTTTGGAAAACTATAAGCTCAAAGATGTTTAAAAATTGATAGAGAACAAAAACCAAATATGATCTAAAAGTAAAGCCAAAATCAGCTAAGGACAGACTTTGCACAAGGGCGATACTCCTTAGTTTTTTAAAAGTAATTAAATTAAAAATGTTTTTGCCATTTGCAATCTGAATAAGCAACAAACAAACACCCCGTAGTCAAATAAGGAACCCACGGCAGTAAACATAGTGTCTTATCATTGTTTTTTTGTCTGTTTTAGGGTTTGCGAAAATCGTTTCACCATCACTTGATTTTAAATAAAGTGAATTTAACATTGAAGTGTCAGAAAAATATTTCAACTATGATTGTCTCGGTTATTATACCAAAAGAAACATCAGAAAATTGGATAATGATACATTATATATTTTGTCATGGTGTTTTTAAAGACCAACAAGATATAGAGATTTCAGATACGGCAAATTCCGTTGTGCGAACTTTTACATTCGATTTATATTTAATAAATGGTCATTTTCAAGAACTTACTTATAGTTTATAAAATTGTTGGTCTAGCGTGATAATATATACTATAGACTAGGAGTGAAGTACCATCTTACGTTAGATGATTTAACGATAACTGTGGTGCTGGATTGGTATATACAACGTCATAATATATGTGAGGTCTTGATTAATTGTAATACGACATACTTGTTGAGGGAACTGCGATCCTTTTCCACTTAAAATCGTAGTAACGTAGTAACGCAGGAATCGTGAAAGGGTCTATATGACTTGTCGTCTGTATAATTTTTACTGGAAGAGAGAAATCAAAAATGCGTCAACCCAGACATCCAGTTTTAGGCTCCATAAAACTAGGAACCGACAGAACACATATCCGTGTTAGTTTGAAAGCCCCTATATAGGACGGACGCTGATATATATCCTGAATACTTAAGTCCTTGAAAGTAAAAGCCACCCTTCCGTAGAATGAGGCTTGAATTTCCACAAAACCACTGACAATACAGCTACGATTCCGAAATAAAAAGACAATCACTAGCCATCCTGGCATGCCCATAAGATAACTAAATATCAGATCGTAGCATATGTACAATCTTAATTTCTCTAATTTAACCAACGCCTGAGCGGTGTGATAAAAATATTTCTCGTATCTAGTGAGAGAACAACTCGCGTGAAATTTCCCGCTAAATCTATTCGAAATAGTACATTATGTTATAAGGAAAACATTCTCTACAACTTTAACACGTTGATTATGAAATTTCTCACATCTTGTTACATAAAAGTTTTGCTGTGATAGTAAGGTTACGCTCATTAAAATCGTCAAGGGTAGAACAAACACGTGCGAATCTTACTAGTTGAGAAATGTACACCCCGTATGATGGTGCCTGAGGAACGTCGAGGTCAAGAAAGGGGAAGTTAGTTATAGTGAAATCACAATCATCCCTTTTATCATATATTTTAGTTATTATTTTGCCAGCGTCAATAATGATTGTTAGATCTAGGGCAGTATTTGGAATCATTGTTAGCTTTATTTAATTTCAGCTCTTGTGGGTAAATCATGTCTACAAAAACTAAAAACTGGGGATTGTCAATAGTAAGGATATCGTCAATATACCTGCTGTTATTATTGAAAATAGAAATAAGATTATCACTGTTTTGCATGGTTCCGTTTTGAAGTTTTTTCATGAAGTCTCGTTCGTAACAG
>MJUU01022500.1:48081-75948 GCA_002080025.1 Modiolus philippinarum
GTCTGAAAATAATCCGTTGTTCCAACGTACGTCTATTGTCTTGGCCTCCATGTAATTTTATTAGCACTGTTACTTGCATATCTTGTGGGCAGTGGTTAGGGAGTCTGAAATGATTGCCGACTGGGCAATCCGTATTATTACGGACAGAGCGGATGTGTTCCGCAAAGCGGTCACCCAGTCGTCGGCAGGTCTCCCCTATGTATATCTTATGACACTGCCCACATAAGATAGCATATACCAGATTCTGTGTTGTGCATGTGTATCCATTGTGTATGGTAAATGTGTTGTCAGGACCTCGAATTTCGTTGGTTTCAAGAGTATGGGGACAGGTAACACATCTCGATCTTTTACATCCTTTAGTGCCCCTGTAATTAGCCAGCACTACTTTAGATTTTAAGTTACTGCTGACTAGATGCTCGCGAAGAGATTTACCGCGACGAAAAGCCATGAGGGGCACTGATTGAAAAACATCAGCCATCAAACTGTCTTCCATAACAATGCTCTTAAAATTATTCAAGAGAATGTTGCGGATGGCTATGTTGTGGGGATGGTAATTGAGAACAAGAGGTACTCTGTCATTCTGTGACTTGCGTTTTGGACGCAGAATATGTTGTCCATTCTGTTTACAAACGGATTCCGAGGCCCTGTCAACAACAGCTTTGGGATATCCTCTTGAAGTGAAGAACGATGTCATTTTGTTACACTGTATTCTGAAATCATTTTCATCACTGCAAAGACGCCTAAGTCTTACAAATTGCGACTTAGGAATAGCATCCTTGCAGGTTTTAGGATGAGAAGAGTTGTAATTAAGGTAACAATGAGCATCAGTGGGTTTATAGAAGATCGAAGTTTCAATGCCATAGTCGGATACCCAGCATGAAATGTCTAAAAACGCCAATTCCGATTCACTTACAGTGAAATATATTTTATGGCTGGATGGTACGACGATACAAAGCCAATGAAACTTTGGAGTTCCTGATCAGAATTACTAGAAACACCGAAAATATCATCTATGTATCTTTTGTAAAGATCAGGAAGGGGTCCGTTGAACTCTGTAAACATTTTTTCCTCCAGGTATCCGACAAACAAGCAAGCAAAACTAGGACCCATTTTTGTACCCATGGCAACTCCACCTGTTTGACTGTAAAAATCCCCATTAAACTGAAAAGTATTGAGATTGAGGACAAGTTCCGTCAATCTCAAAATAATGTCCGTGTCAAAATAGGGATTGGGTCTCCTGTCCAAAAAATGTTTGACTGCCAAAATCGCATCAGTATTAGGTATGAAATTGTTCAGTGACCACCATTTTTAAAATGGCCGCCAAAAAAGGCGGGAAAATTCAACATTGTCCGATTTCGATGAAATTTGGTTTCCAAGTGGATATTGATGTTGCGACTTTAAAACAGGTACTAAAAATTGCTCGTTGACTGCCATTTTCAAAATGGCCGCCAAAAAGGCGGGAAAATTCAACACTGTCCAATTTCAATGGAATTTTTTTCCAAATAGGTTTTGATGTCACAAATTCAAACCAATGTTAAAAATGGTTTGTTGACCGCCATTTTCAAATGGCTTCCGTAAAAGGCGGGAAAATTCAATATTGTCCGATTTCAATGAAATTTGGTTTCCAAGTGGATATTGATGTTGCGACTTCAAAACAGATGCTGAAAATTGTTTGTTGACCGCCATTTTAAAAATGGCTGCCAAAAAAGGCGGGAAAATTTAACATTGTCAAATTTCAATGGAATTTGGTTTCCAAATGGGTATTGATATGGCAAATTTAAACCAATGTTAAAAATCGTTTGTTCACCGCCATTTCAAAATGGCCGCCAAAAAAGGCGGGAAAATTTTACATTGTCCCATTTCAATGAAATTTGCTTTCCAAGTGGATATTGATGTTGCGACTTCAAAACAGGTACTGAAAATTGTTCATTGACTGCCATGTTCAAAATGTCCGCCAAAAAAGGCGGGAAAATTCAACATTGTCCAATTTCAATGGAATTTTGTTTCCAAATGGGTATTGATGTAGCAAATTCAAACCAATGTTAAAAAATGTTCGTTCACCGTCATTTCAAAATGGCCACCAAAAAAGGCGGGAAAATTCAATATTGTCCAATTTTAATGAAATTTGGTTTCAAAGTGGATATTGATGTTGTGAAGTCAAATCTGATGTTAAGAATTGTTTGCTGACCGCCATTTTAAGATGGCTGCCAAAAAGGCGGGAAAATTCAACATTGTCTGAAATTTGGTGTCCAAGTGGATATTGATGTTGCGACTTCAAAAGTCGTGTGGAAACTTGTTTGTTGACCACCATTTTCAAAATGGCCACAAAAAAGGCGGGAAAATTCAACATTTTCCTATTTCAGAGAAATTTGGTTTCCAGATACATATTGATGTGGTAACTTCAAAAATATGGTTTTAAAAATTGTTGTTGACCGCCATTTACAAAATTATGTCTCAACTTCAAAACTGGTGTTTAAAGTGGTCATAAGCAAGTATTTTTATCAAAAATGGGCAACAAAGAAATATAGTAAAACAAGATCAGACTTTAAATACAATTTAAGATATTGGTGGTGTTTGAGCTAACAAAGTTTGAGAGACTTAACTTTAACTGTATAACTTAAAATGTTAGCTTTATTGTGGCAACTGAAAGCCAGGTGAGCGATACAGGCTCCTGGGAGCCTCTAGTTTTCTCTACATTCGCATAAAAATAACCAAACACGCAAAATGTGAATTATATATGACAATTTTGCATACATTACATCATGAATTGGTATTTTAACAGCCATGTGTTGACTTAAACTCAATAATACGCCCAAACTGATGAAAAATGGGAATTTTCAACATTTCAGATTTGTCCAAAGTTCATTGTTTAATCGTAATATATGTGTAATCTGGAGGATTCATCTGCAAATACACCATTTAATTGTTCTAAGCACTACATTTGTTGTCTTAAAACACTGTTTAGAAAAACATGGAGAGTTTAATGTGATTCTTAATACCGAAAATCTTAACCCTACCCCAACAAATTTTCCCTATTATAGTCATTTTTTTACTATATTCGCATAAAAATAACCAAAACGCGAAAAATCTGCATTGCATATAACAATGTTGCATAATTTCTATCAAGAATTGTCATTTTAAGTCCCACTTATCAGCTTAAACTCAATATTTTGTACAAAATTGTTTAAAAATGGAAATTTTCAGCATTTCAGATTTGTCCAAAGTTCATTGCCAAATCGTAATATATGTCAAATCGGAAGCATACCTCTGCAGATATGCCATTTGATTGTTCTAAACGATACATAAGTTGTCTTAAAACATTGTTTAGAAAAAGAAGGAGTATTTAATGTGACTTTAAATACCGAAAATCTTACCCCTACCCCAACAAATTTTCCCTGTAATTGGCAATTATATGTCTATATTCGCATAAGAATAACCAAAAAATGTAAAATCTTCATTGCATATAAACATTTTCTAAGGTCATTTTTGGCAAAAGATGTATAAACTTGGTATCACGAGAAAGGAGAAAAGCTGAAATGCAAAATATTTCAATCTTATAAGGTAATTTTGGGAAAAATACATATAAATGTTGTGTCGCGACAATTGAAATACGCACCGACATATAATATCTCCCATTTTTGAGGTCATTTTTAAGAAAAGATGTATAAATTTGGTATTGCGAGAAAGGAAAAAAGCTAAAATGCAAAATATTTCAGTCTTATAAGGTGATTTGGGAAAAAAAATACATATAAATGTTGTTTTGCAACAATTGAAATCAGTACCAACATATAATATCTCCCATTTTTGAGGTCATTTTTAACAAAAGATGTATAAATATGGTATTGCGAGAAAGGAAAAAAGCTTAAATGCAAAATATTTCAATCTTAAAAAGGTAATTTTGGGAAAAATACATGTAAATGTATGTAAATGTTGTTCGGGACAATTGAAATAAGCACCGACATATAATATCTCCAACTTTTGAGTACATTTTTGACAAAAGATGTATAATTTGGTATTGTGAGAAAGGAAAAAAGCTGAAATGCAAAATATTTCAATCTTATAAGGTAATTTTGGGAAAAATACATATAAATGTTTTGTCGCAACAATTGAAATAAGCACCGACATATAATATCTCCCACTTCTGAGGTCATTTTTGATAAAAGATGAATAAATTTGGTATCGCGAGAAAGGAAAAAAGCAGAAATGCAAAATAGTTCAATCTTATAAGGTAATTTTGGGAAAAATACATATAAACGTTGTGTCGCGACAATTTAAATAAGGACCACAATATAACATCTCCCAATTTTGAGTACATTTTTGACAAATTGGTATGACGAGTAAGGAAAAAACTGAATTGCAAAATATTATAATCTTATAAGGTAATTTTGGGAAAAAATACATATAAATGTTGTGTCGTTAAATTGAAATAAGCACCGACATATAATATCTCCAACTTTTGAGTACATTTTTGACAAAAAATGTATAAATTTGGTATTGCGAGAAAGGAAAAAAGCTGAAATGCAAAATATTTCAATCTTATAAGGTAATTTTGGGAAAAATACATATAAATGTTTTGTCGCAACAATTTAAATAAGGACCACCATATAACATCTCCCAATTTTGAGTACAGTTTAACAAAAGATGTATAAATTTGGTATCGGTAGAGGGAAAAAAGCTGAAATGATAATATTTCTATCTTATATGGTAATTTTGGGAAAAATACATACAAATGTTGTGTCGTAAAATTGAAATAAGCACTGACAAATAATATCTCCCACTTTTGAGGTCATTTTTGACAATCGATGTATAAATTTGGTATTGCGAGAAAGTTTTTTTGGAATTACATATAAATTTATTGTCTCAGACATGAACATAGGCCTCGATAAAATACCAATTTTTGGAATATTTATGAAGGATATAATGTGACGTAAGCATGGAATGTATAAATAGAAGAAAAGAACGCCATAATTTTTTAATGGCATTTTGGTTTTAATTTATTATAAGAAATAGATTAAAAAGAGAATTAAGTCGTTGAGTTTTCATACGTTTTGCTTAAAGTTAATTTCGTCATATTAATATCACTTGTTTTGAACTGACTAATCGCTAAGAGCAATCCAAAGCTGCCACGAAGTTCACTTCAAGTGCACTTTGCGATCACTCCCGCGATCGCATCTTCTTTTCAAGTGCACTTGAAAGTGGTCACAAGTTCACTCTAGGCTGTCATAGAATCACTTTCAAGTGCACACGAAATGCACGCGAGGAACGCTTTTGGAGTGCACTTGGATGGAATGTTGCGTCAGCACCCAACTGTATGTTTGTAATTTATGAGACTGTAGATTAGTCTAACATGTTTAAAGGCATATTTTCTGATGGCTTAGATATAATGAAAGGATATTTAATCAACAATATCAAGCTATATATCAATTTCATGAAGTATTTGCATCTCAAAGTCAAAACAGCAGATATTCTAAAAAAAATGGAAAATCCCATTTTGCCTACAATTTCGAGCAGTAGAGTCAAAAAGAGACCTCTTAAAAAGTTTAAATGTACTGAAATGATCTTCTGCCTGTCATCTTTAGTGAACTACTTACTGGAATTCCAGTAAAACTTTAATTGTTTATCAATTAAGCCTGATAATTTCATATTTTTCCTTAATTTTTAGAGGGGAGGGGTGCTAATTTTGACATTTCTGAACCTACAATACGTCTGAAACTAAAATATGTGCATACAATTTGTTGCTAACATATCATAAATCATTATTACATCGGTAATTATTTAGTATATATTCAGATTTTTACGACCATAAAGTCAGAAAGTCGAAATTGTGAAAAAAACTAAACTTCCGAAAATTCCCATTTTTCAACAATTTTATACCGAAAATCCGAATTTTATGGATTTTAACGATTTGATTTTCCAACATTGTATCACAACTGATAAGTTAGGCATAAAACTGGATCAAATGACGAGGTTTCTTTATCTGAAAGTAATTGACAGAGTAAAATCGTCATTTTTGCAATTTTTTTGCAGGGGGAGGGGTATATTTTTTTGTATCCCCAGATCACAAAAATGGCGTAAAGTGCCCAAATTTGATTTCATTGTAAAGTATATTAAATAAGCTTTCATTTGGTATCAAATTTGAATGCATATTACTTATCATTAAACAATTATGGAGCTTAAAAGATGAAACTTAGGTTAAAACGAAAATACATGCATTTTCTGTTGTGTACTATATAAGTGGCCCAATACTGTCTATGCGTGCAGGTTTTATTTTGAAGACGGGATATAGGAGGACGGAAAAAATTGATCTAGATGAGAAGTGGGGGGGGGGGNGTGCACGGAAAGTGATTTCAGCCCATGGCCTTTTGTTTTTATCTGTAAATATGGGAAATACCGAAATTGAGAACATATCCCTTACCAATATTCATTTGTACACTAACCTGTAAAATTCATCATTTACCTTTTTGATATTTGATTTTATCCATTGAAAAAGAAATTTCCGCATTAATAAGAATGCATTTCTGATAAAGTATAAAATTGTGCTTATGAAAAAGATTTTCTGATAGAAATAACCTTTGTATTCATCATTTGCAATATTGGTAACAGGGTATGTCTGAACACCAGATTCCTATTTCAGTTACATCCCATTTGCCGTAAAATGGCAATGCTGTATTATATGCCAGAGAATCATGCCAGAACAATGGTGTAATTCTACCAACATGTCTATAAAAGAAAGCAAAACTGTCAGTTGTATCCTTTTTCTCGATCAAAAGGGTTCGGACCCTTCTGAATACTTTACAACAATGTCCTGAAATGTCGAAAAATAGCAAAATCATAGATTGTTTTGCTCGTGTCTTTTTAAAATCTAAGACTTGAAAAGGTGACATAAAATATTTAAAAAATTACACTAAGTAATCCACGAAAAAATATCTAAAAATAGCCCAACTAACTTCTTATAGCGAAATGCTATATGACATCAGAAGAAAAGATTGTGCACAAACGCATTGTATCATTCTGCTGGCATAATCAACTATTTACTCAACCGTTTAAAGAGTAAAGTTGGGAAGTTTTGAGATCTGGACAGAATGATTCAATTCAGTATTTCATATTTGATATGTGAAGAGATGCAATGTTCATTAACAAAAAATATTCACATTTGAACAGCTACTTGAACAAATTCTACACATCTCCAAGATCGAAAAGATAGTTACACAACATAACAAAAACTGGGAAAAACACCTTGGACTTCGGCGATATGATATATGTTCAGTACATCTTGGTCATGGCATTTTAAATTACTTTTCAGTACCAAGATTTGACTTTCTAAGCTAGTGTTGCTGCAACACGTATAAAGGCGGAAGTGCGTTCGGTTCCTTCTCTAGATTATACAAATGTAAAGTGCGAATTTCACGACCATTGAAAGCATATAGCTATCGTTATCAAGTAAAACAGTTATGTTCATTTTTGAAGGCCTCATGGTGACTTTCAGATGAAGAACAACAATAAAAGCGTTGTTTCATTGTTTGTTTTTCCCAACGTATTTGTAGAGATTTTGTCTCATTTGCTTTTACTCCATATCATGTCATTGCTTATACCAACCCCAGTGGATATCCTACTCCCGTTCAAGTATTCAAGAATCCATATCTAATTCTGTTGCAAATATATCACAACCTCTGAACTTTGTCGCGTGCTGGCTTCTTGACAATTTAATTTTTGAATCTGAAATATATATTATCTCTCTTCCTCTTGAAAAGCTCCATAAATGTTGATCAATAGCGAACTGTATTGTTTCTGTACTTCATCGATCATGCAGGTGCCTCCTATTTGCACGACGAGAAAAGACTCTATCTTACTAGCTGCTAATTAAATAGCAAAGATTGAGCTAGGGTATGCCAAAGGAATCTTAATACATTTTGTACATTATGTGTCAAACTGACAACAACCAAGTAAAGCTGGTGCTTCCCTTGCTCAAATACCACCGAGTGAACAGTCATTTAAGAGGCTATTGGACTCAGGACTTTTGCCTTAACTTTTGGACTTGACCACTTGATTCCATGGACTACATGGACTTAAAAGTCAAGCATTTTGTACTGGTATTTAAAATTTTAAAAAATTAAAAATGGACTCTTGACTTCGTCTCTAATTTTGGTCGTACTCTGGACTCAACTTGGGAGATGGTTATACCCCAATTTAAACAACTTAACTCCATCTTTGCTGGCTAAGGGTTACGCTTCACTCGGATCGCAACACTGGTCAGCAAAGATGCACGATTTCAGGTCAATCTTAAAATAAAAATTTTAGATGACATCCCATCAAGCTAAACTTCCCTTAACATCGCCTTTGGATTTCAGTTGTAAGAAGCAATGGTCTCGAAGCAGCCCTTTTTTATAGATTTATATCATTATAATATTTAGAAGATCCCATTGGATTGATTGATTGATTGAATATTGTTTAACGTCTACTCAGCAATATTTCAGCTATATCAAGACGAGAACAAGTTTGTTAATAAATAATCACTTTGGGGTATGGAAAAGGCCATGGGCGGGCAATTCTGACTGCCACTGGAAAAGTAGGGTGAAATCGTCAAGGGCTTGGAATTTAGCCTTGTAGCCGATTACCTACGGACCACCCCAAAAGGAGCTTGCTACAAGGGTTCTTTAACGTGCAGGAAGCGTGGCATTTCTTCCAACACGTGGACCTGAGTTTACATCCCATCCGAAAGATGGGTTGTGTATTTATTAATCCCGTACGACCACGGAATGGGTCCTATTTCTATATCCCCGGACCCTCGGGGTCAACCTCCGTTTAGGAGGGGTCACACCCCGCAAGCCGGAGATACTAAGTCCTATTTCTATATCCCGGGGTTGCCTCGGGGTCCTCTGTTAGGAAGACTCATACTCCAAGCTCAGAGGATGCTGCGGGCCTATTCATAAGCCGGGACCGCACACGGCGGAAGATCCCATTGGAAGTTGTAAAAGTAGATCTGTTTGCGGTCATGGTTGCATTTGTTACGAGCAAAGTCTAAGTTGTGCCGACTTTTTCCTTGCCAGGGAAATGGAATGTGTCAGAGCTAACAGTAATCCCGTATTTTGTTATTCAGAGCAGCTTGACGCACCAAGAGTCAGCAGATGCTAACAACATTTATATAGAAGTTTAAAGGAAGCACGGTTAATTTGAATATACTTTATGATGTCATGATAAGAGGTTGTCATTAGCGTAAGTTACACGTACATGTATGCGTCATAAAGTCTGTTTTAACGCTCAACGTTGCAAATCAGCCCCCCCCCCCTTTTTTGCACTTTTGCAAAAAAAAAAACTAGAGGAATGTATTCGAAACGAAAACTATATCTCCCCGTCCTGACATAATTGTTCCAGGGGTCATGCTTATATTACTAAATTATTGACCCGGCCTGACTACCCACAGATGATTTTTCCTAATTTAAAAAGTTTGAGTTACCATTGCCAGCTGAGAGTAGATTAAGTGATGCATATATTTTACTGTCTTTACATGTTTAATATTAATCTTGTCAAATTATTTTTATAAAATTAAGGTATCAACTTCATAAATACCATCCAGTAGTATTATCTCTGATTAAAGTGTCGTATGTAGCAATGACGATAAAAATGTTTAGGTGTAACTTCAATTAAGATAAGAAATAAATAATTTTCCCATTAAATCGGAAATCAAATTATAATATGATGAATGGAGGTTGGGAATGCATTGTATATGAGTAAGACACCGTTTTGATCAAGATATTCCAAATGTCCGTAATTGTAGTAGGTTTATCATGAATTGGAACTAATTTTGAATTTATCAGACTTTTTCAAATTAGGACACTTACATGTTGTATTTGTTAGAAACATGAGTACAGGTATGTTTTTTTATAAACTAACTAAGCTGTGCACAACACAACTTTCATTCGTCTGTTCACTAGATTTTATTCGTCTGTTGGCTTTTAAATTTCACCTGTTTAGGCTGTTATCAGTAAAAATACTATTTTTAGTAATAATTTTAATTAGCAAATATCTCATTAACAGTTTGACAAATTAACACATAAAAGTACATGGACATAGATCAAATGGAAACTGATATATCCTGAAAATTTGGACATCGTGAGTGCAGTGGTTTTTGCAAACAAGCGAACACAAATTTTGTGACGGAACCCACGAGTAAAAACAATATATCTCCCACCTCTCTGAGGCGGGGGGATATAAAAATACCAGACGCGTTCTCTTACCTTGACGTGGTCGTAAGACTTAGTACACTAACAGGATTTGAGCCAAAAAGAAGCAAAATTTTCAAAAAAATCTTATTTGACCTATGATCCCCGTTTTTGAGAAAATGTAGCATGTTTCGCTTGTACGACTGGTATGATCTAAGAGTGTGAATCACCAGCTTTCTTTTTATATGCAATTTGCCTGCATGTCACATGGGTGCATTAAAATTTAAAAATAGTGGATAAATTTACCCGAATATATGTGAAAAATCACAATTTCTTACTTTTAAAGCAAATTCGACTAAACTGTACTGCAATCAGTAATGAAAGGTTAGCATTTTACCAGGTGAGCTAATTCTCTGTAAAATGGATTAAAACAGAATAAGAAATTCTAAAGTTATTGCTTCACAAATTTCAGAGATTGATAATTCCAATAGGTCCAATGTTAAACTATGGTCCATGCTGGCAGCAATGATTTATATCAAATTGGAACAAAACATTCGACAGTAGAATACCGAAGGAACAAAGGACAAGATTACATAAGTCAAAGTCCAGAGACAAGGCAAAATCAAGAACACAAGAAGACGGAAGACTAATACATGCCCACAAAACACACAGCCACTACATATTTAACACAAAAAAAAAATAAAACACTAACAGTGTGAAATCTCAAAATGTACAATGTTTGCAAAAGACCTTCAAGTCTTGTTCTTTTCAAAACAGGTAGAATACATTGAGAAACGAATAGCGAAGCAAAAAATTTAAAAAAAAGGTGAAATTCTAAAATCAAAATCCAAAAACACGGCAATTCATATTAAACACAAATTGGGATAGCTTTACAAAGACAAAACAAATGATGTAAACACAAAACAGCACTAGCTTTGCGAAACCCTTAAAATAGAGGTATCGTCAGGTACTATGCAAGATACCAATATTCCGTTATATAATGATGAATCAATGGTCATAAATAATACGAGATATAAAAAAACTTGCATATCTTAAAATTAACTTCTTTACAAGCGGTCCAGATGCATCCACAAGCTTTGCGCTTCTTGCTTTCCATGTGTGCTAGCACAAGTCAGAAAAAAAGAGAGAGACAAAGCATTTATCAACATTATTTTTACTGTCCAGTGGTAAAAATTAATAGTAATAAAATGTATACTTTTACACTATGAAGTAACATTAGGCTAAACAATATCTCTTACAATTTCTTTTACGCCCAAGGTCAAAATCATTATCCTGAAATTCTGACTAAGATGGAAATAGCACGTTAATGCGGCTTTTGCAACAACTACACCGTCACCATTACGAACAATTTTACTTTAAAATCTATTATTATGACGACTTTGTATTCCACGGAACATATTTTCGGTATTCCCTTTACGGTTGAGCACGCATTAAGCGTATTTGGCTGATCTTGACGTTTTGAAGCCTCTGCTGATTCTCTGCTTCATAATTTATCACTTGTTGACCAAGTTTGCTTTATATGACAATTGACATTGTTGCTCTGACCATGCAAGAAGCTTGTTACGTTCATTTTAGATAAAAGTATACCGAGGTTACTGTGAATTTCGTTTCTGCATATGCGCATTTCGAAAATTTATGTCTCTTCAGTGCAGATCAAACCAAAACATTTGGAAATCCATAAGCGGAAATATTTTGTAAAAGCTGATAGAGAACAAATAACCAATGGGATCTAAAAGGAAAAGACAAAATCAACTTAGGACAGAGCTATACAGGATTGAGATACTCTTTATTTTTTAACAAAATATTCTTGAATTTACACGTTGCAAGTTTTCAATTAAAATTGATTGTCTGGCGTGCGCTCGGTCCCAGTGGTAACAAATAGCAATATACCGAAGTTACTGTGAATTTCTTTGCTGCATATGTGCATTTCGACATTTATGTCTCTTCAGGGCAAAACATTTGGAAATCCACAAATCGAAATATGTGTAGAAGCTGATAGAGAACAAATTATATAAATAACCAATGGGATCTCAAAAGAAAAGCCAAAAATCAACTTAGGACAGAGCTATACATGAGGTAGATACTTCTAAGTTATAACTAAATATTCTTGAATAAGGATATTGCAAGTTTTTAAATAACATCAGTTTTCGCGCCAGCACCGAGTAAGATACATCAAAATGAGTGAGTTGTTTTTAACTTTTTATAATGGCAATGTGTGTACCAACTGACCAATCCTCATTCAATGAACTCGTTAAAAGGGCAGAAAATTAGATTCGGATTTGATTCAAAATCAAATATGAAAAAATATTTTGCTGCTGACAACATAAGAATACCAAAACACAAACTTTTAATTGCTAAATATCAGAACATTCACGAAATTTACAGTGTATCGTTTCTTTTATTTATTTGAGTACTACTATATTAACCATGACGCAAGAAATGTTTTGTCTAAAAAAATAAATACTAGTGGGATTGAAATTAAAGTGGATAGTCGTGGTGAGATTATTTAATACTAGATATAGTAAACATGTTAGCAGGTCACACTTTTCATATGACATATTTTCATATGCTTGTAAGTTAATGTACAGGCACTCTCATGCCTTACACGTGAAAAAGTAAGACTGGTCTGAACAAAGCAGATTTAGTTTTCTGTATTATATGATGAAAATTTCGTGTAAAATACGAATTTAATCAAAACAAGATGTTGTCTCCAATGTACAATGTAAGTACTATGCTTTATATCCAAATGAAGTTATGTAAAAGAAGTTACGTAGCATAGTCGATGTCGATAGTAATATTATACATTTATATTTCGTGCTTGTAAGGGATTCGGAAAGATTTATTAACCTAAGAAATTTATATGATCTTCTTTGGCGATTCTATCATTATCAGTCCTATACTAGCATACAATGCTTTAATTCAGTTTTCGAATCAATACATGGATATGGGCTTTTATTCGTGCTACTACTACATGTAACTGATTTTTCGATTAGGCCCTTAATTATTAATCGTTTGAAAACACCAATGAAAACCACAACGCCAAATGTGTTGTAAAAGTTTTGACCAAGCTCGTGGAACATTGGGTTTTATGCCTTCAGACAAAGCTTTTCGTGTCATTTTTATTGGTAAGAAACACTTTTTAGTCGTACCAAGGGATGGTATTGTGAGTTCACCCGGCGACCCTACTTATACCTGACCGATAGACTTATTAGAATATATCATCAACTGAACTCAATCACTGCAACAATGTCAAAAGATTTGATTTTTCTACTCTCTATACTATTCTTCTACAAGATAAGTCTGCTACATCAGTCTTTCTATACTAAAAATGGTATAAGAAGATATTCATATTAAGTGATAGGTAAAGATGCGGCTAATTTTCTTTAACATTACACTGGTTCATACAAAAAGTGTAGAGAAGAGGATGTCATTGCAATGCTGGAATTCTAGATTGATAACATATTTGTAGAATTTGGAGGACAAGTTTCCAGCAAACAATAGGGATACCTATGGGGACTAATTGTGCGCCACTTCTAGCAGATTTGTTTCTTTATTCGTATGAAGCCAGGTTCATACAAGGGCTAGTTCAGTAAAAAGACAATAAGCTAGCCAAATCCTTTAATTTCAGTTTCCGTAATATAGATGATGTTTTTTTTCATTGAACAATCATCAACTTAAGGATAACCTTCATCTTATATACCCAAATGAACTCGAAATTATAGAGACCACTGATACGCCATCATCAGCATCATACCTGGACATATACCTCGACACTGACAACTCTCGACGTCTGAATACAAAACTTTACGACAAGAGTGATGATTTCGACTTTCCAATAGTGAACTTCCCAATTTTGAACAGTAATATTCCAACTTTTCCAGCATATGGCGTGTACATTTCACAACTCATCGCTATTGCCATGCCTGTAGTGTGTACAGCGATTTTGTCAACAAAGCCAAATTACTGTCTCAAAAAGTTATACATCAAGGGTATGTTCAGTCACTGCTGCAATTGTCACTACAGACATTTTACGGTCGTCATCAAGATTTGACAGACCATTACAATGTTTCTGTTTCACAAATGAGAACTGATATATTTGTGTAGATCCAGAGTTTGTTACCGGACTGTCTAACATCGACTGTAACAAAAAACTTTTCACTGGCAATGTAACGGGTGCCATGCGTGGAGCAGATCATGCTTACTCTTCTGGAGCACCTGATGATAACTCAGTTTTTATAGGGGTTCACACTGCTAGTGCTTTGGTTTTGTGGCGTTTTTATTCATTTTTGTTTGTCTTTGTCATACTGTCTCAATTCGTGTTGCTATGAATTGACGTGATTTTGGATTTATGATTTTAGAAATTCCCCTTTCCTCGTTCTTGCTTCTGTATTCGTTTGCCAATGTACTATAAGAATTGGATATTCAAACTTCTGTAGTGGCATTCTTCAGTACTTATGTGGAAGAAGATAACAGTCACATCTTAAACATTTACTGGTACTTGAATAACGTAGGAATCCCTTAAAACAGATATTTTGTGGGTCCACAGACAAGAAGAATTCCAATTGAATCAAATTGTTATCAAGGAAAGTTTAACAAATGCTTAAACAACAATGATATGTTGTTACATATATCCACAGGATACAGCCGAACTCTGAATAGAGCGATAATAACGATTGGGAAAGGTATCATGTTCCTGTAATATATGGACAAATCATCTTGCATAAAATGTTAAACCTGACATGGATCTCGTAGCCATGAAAGTATATAAGCCGGCAGAAAAATTTCATTATTTATCTGGCCAAGCGAACACAAAATATTCTCATGATGAGAGACGTTTACAGCATACTGTTCAACACCCGCATTGTAGCGACCACAGAATCTGCGGATTGTACATTTCTGCTGGTGGACTGTTTGTCCCCGAGGGTATTTACCAGCCCAGTAGTCAGTACATGTACATCGGTGCTGAATCGAAAACCGATTGTATTGAAACTTGCGATACCTTAATTTTGTAAACTTTTGTTTAAAACTAAGGAGTATCTCCCTCGTGCATAGCTCTCTCATCAGCTGAATTTTGATTTTTCTATTTCGACCCTTTTAGTTAATTGTTCTCTATCAGCTTTAACATGTTTTTTAGTTAAAGGACTTCCAACTGTTTTGATTTGATCTGCACTGATCGAAATGTGCATATGCAGAACATACATGTAAATGGGAATCATTCACGTAATATCGTCCGTATGACGTCGCCACTGTTCCATAAGTGGTTACGTGAACGCTTTAATCGTGACGACGCTTGTATTTGTCATTCGTGTAAGAATTTATTACAAAAACACTCAAATTTAGGATTAATTTTATTGGCTGATCAAATTGCAATTACTTGTTATCATTTATCAATTATTATTGCCATTTTTTTAAGTGTTTAAGCCTTTTTCAACAACAAAACTGTTTTTTTTACCAACCAAATGTGAGCGAAGCGAACGAAGGTTGGTACTTGTAAACACATTTCGTCCTGACGCGGAAGTGGGAAGAGCTAAAGCTGCATACGAGGTTTCGAAATGAAATCGCAAGTCGCGCCGAAGGCGCGACCACACAAGAAAAGATATTAACTGATGAAATAGATAGTATTAACAATTTATCAGTATGATTCGTGCCGAAGGCACGACCATATAACTAAACAGACAACTCGTCTGTATGTTGTATTTTCGAACACGAGATCACACAAGACAACGGGTGATCACACGAGACAACGGGTGATCACACGAGACAGGCAGTTTCGTATGTGTTAAATTAATGATTATGGAAGTCAAAATGTCTTGCCGAAGGCAAGAATAATATCAACAAATTGATACAACTGTCGCCCGACCACTACCAACATTAATTAAGAATAAATAACAAAGAAAGTGTGATTCCCCATTACAACGCGTTCGTCATTTGGCAAACATCGGGTTGCCGTTGCAACGCATTTCCCCAAGTATCTGAGTAAAGACGTGCTGAAGGCACGACCGCTATGATAAGGATAAAAATGTCATGTCGAAGGCACGAACATTGTGATTAATAGCAAACAATGAATAGTGTCGATGTGCCAAAGCCAAAAGGCACCCCCGGCCTCAAGTATCATGACACGAATGAAAACGGGTAGCACTAATTATGACAACGGATATAAAGATGGTGGTAAATTGTTGACAAATGTTCATGTAATCATTTATCAAAAATATGCCCATGTAACTACTCCAGTGAGCTCTGCGACGATGAAAATGCTATCAATGATATACGTCTTACCTTGAAGTTAGATATTCCTTTTCCTTGCCTTATCATGGCTTATGTAAACCAAGGCTATTTGATAGCCTACTGGTGTGAATATTTGACTGAAAACTTTCAAAGTGAATTGGCATTACGTTTTAAACATAATAATGCTCAAATTAATTTGAAAATCGTCAATCTTCAAATGAAAACAACTAATAAAGCGTCTGCTATGCCGAAAATATATTCACTTCAAGGGCCGACAACTACAGAAGTGCTATTGAGATTGCAATGCATTCAGAGATCGCATAAACTGGTGAAATCTATGTTTACTGTAGGGATCGTGAATTATAAAATAATCAGACTAGGTGTAAATTTGAATATTTTACTATGAATTGGAGAGTATATTTAGGGAACTTGAGCACACCTGTCAATAAAATAATTTTTGATACAATGACAAATTTGAGTATTTCCCCACTACTTTATATTTTTATTGAAGAACTTCAAGTTTCACATGTCTAAAGTTATCCCCCTCTCGCAGCTCTTCCGCAATTTTCTTGTTTCACTATGGAGAAATTAATGACTGCGTTTTATTTAAAATTTTTTATAACTCTTTAAAACACTAAATCATGTAATTATAGGTCACTACCATGAAAGCTTATTAGGAGGAGATGTCAATAATCTTAAAAAATGTAGTTAAGTAACAGATTAATTGATCAGAGCCTAGATTTTTTTGACTGATTAATAAATTTTCGAACTTTTGAAAAATCAAGGAATTTTGTTGATCACTGTAGTTATCATTACCAAAAAAAACTTCAATACAAAAGTCGTTTTCATTTAGATCAGGATAAAGAAAAACTATTTGACTTACATACAATGGACATTCGATACAGTAATGGAACGCATCCTCGTACGGACATCCGCAGGCACATCGCGGGTCATTTACAACATTAATTCTCTTAAGGTCTGCGTTAAGGTGTCTGCAGGGTATTAATTTCCTATTATAGAATTTTGTAAAATTTTCTGTGTAGAAACATAATTGTATTATTGTTCAAAATGTAAAATAAAATTTGGGGGTCACCGTGCATTTAAGCGCAGAATCTGAAATTGAAAATTTCAGGATTTTACATAGAAATGATAGGGAAAATGATCATATGAGGGGGTAGCTTGAAAAATCTATTATAGTTTTTCATACTTTGCATGTGTTTAATTATCATTATGTAGTTTACATATAAAAAATAAAAATTAGGGGTCACCGTTCAAATAAGAGAGAAAAATTGCAAAATGTTAATTTCTCTAGTGATATCTTTGTAAAAACATTTTTATCAAATTATCTCCCTTGAATAATTTCTGTGTTCTGTAAATCAAGCAACAGATTTAAAGGTTATGTGTTTTAGCTCACGTTTTTCACGAAAATGTTATAAAAATGATAAGGAATATAAATTTTAAATACATTTGAACTTTCTCTTCATTTTAAATTAATATTTGGTTAAAATTCTTAATGAATGAAACCTTAATGAACAATTATTAGACAAAAATGGCGGGATAATACCACTGAGGCACCTTAGCGAACTGCATAGATATCTAAGACGTGTATTCAAAATATTCAATTTACGAGGACCAACACCGTAATATTAGGGAGCTTTTAAGCAATTGGATTTTATTATAGATTTAAACAATGATAAAGTTGGAGAATTTCTTACAGTCAAGTCTAAATCATTCCACAAACGCACGGTAGAAGGAACAAAAGATTTGTTGTAAATCTGTAATCTACAAAATAGAACTACATAGTTTTCACTATTACGAAGAGCATATTCACTGATATTGGATGTTTGCTCCGGAAGACAGTTAATTAAATATTCAGGACAAGAATCATTGTGCATATTATACAACACTGTAAGTTTTCTGAATTTTCTCCTGTTTATAAGCGAATCTTAACTTGTACTTGTAATCTGTTATCCGATACTTGGAAACTGCGCCTCTCTGATTGTAATCTACTGCAAGATTTTTATATGGAAGCGCAGACCGCATAAAACTTTCGCAATAAATGAAGTGAGCCGTTCGCACAGATTTTTTACGTCGTACCTACCTCATATAATTTGCCTTATGTTATCGACTTTGCTTAGCCATATTTACCAGTATATTTATAGCTTTGCTTCCAATTATTTATTTGGATTGAACCAATTTTCATAACAAAAAGAAATAGATATCAGTAAATATAAATGCAACAATAACATATCAATATACAAATAATATACACATTTATTAACTTAATAGCAAAAATAATTCAATCTATTAGAAATTTAACAGTTTATAAACATTTCTGAATTCAAAAACAGTTTTCAAGTTTTTGATTGTTTTCGGTGAGATAGTCACTAAAAGAGAAATATATTTTCTACAACAAGAACTAAGTTGATTGTGAAATTTCTGAAATCGAGTTAAATAAATTTTTCAAATGTTTAAAAACGAGGCTTGAAGTGAGAAATTTCATAATTAACGTGTTTAAGTTGTAGAAAATGTTTCTCTAAAGACTTAATGTAAAATGCATTTATGTATTCCGAATAGATTTGGCGGGAAATTTCACGCGAGTTGTTCTCTCACTAGAGACGAGAAATATTTTTATCACACCGGTCAGGCGTTGGTTAAATTTGCTAGAAATTAGAGAAGCTTGCTTTATATATTTCCGTATTTGGCTTTGTGATAAGAAAATTGTCTAATGATGGAAATCTGGTATTGTATGATTCATTATATTTTGCAAAAATAAGTAGATTTGATAATAATAATAATAATAATAATGATAAAAAAAATTAATAATAATAAAAGATAAGTATTTGATGTTATACCCTGTTTGTGATTCCAAAATTAAATGTAAACAAAATGACAAAATACCAAAAATGCAGTGCCAATAATAGTACGTAAAGATAGAGTGATTGCATATTTTGATATTATAGATAAAGAACAGTTGTAGTATTTCTTCATTCTATCTTTATCAATCTGTGTATTTTATTTTCAATCATAAAAGAGCTTTTGGCGACAGCTTTTATTTCAATAACGGAGTTTGAACAAATGAAATATTTACATATTTTTGACATAAAACTAATAATTAAAAATTCAGCGCAAAGAGAAGAAATATTCGGTGCAAATGAAAGAAAAAAGGGCGAAATGCAAAACGCCGGCTCTAATGTGCCCATGGTAAACTTCTATTAAACGACCACGTGGAACAAGCTACATGTAATAATCTATATTGTACTTTGTTAAAGGATTAATATTATTACAGTCGTTAATCATTATGTCTCCCCAGACTTTGTCGGGGTGACATGTTGTTATTCTACGTTTCTTCTGATTATTATTACTATTCTTCTTTTTCTTCTTCCAATAATTCTTGTCCGAGGGATTATTTTGGAATGCTTGGATGGAATGATTTCAAACTTGGCACAAAGTTGGATCACCATCTGAAGTTGTATGCTGCACGTTTGAAATTTTCAAAATGGCCGCCATTTCCAAGATGGCCGCCAAAATACGTCAAAATTTCAAAATTGTCGGATTTCAACGAAAATTGATTTCTAGGTAGATTTTAGCTCTGCGAATAATGTGGAATCATCGAATGGGAAGTCTGGGGTGACATCGGCTATTGCTTGCAATTGCAAATCTAGTTTTATTTGCAATTACCTGTACTGTATGTGTACAACTTTGCCTCATGGTGACTTCAAGATGAAGAACAACACAATAAAAGCATTCCTCTGCTTGTTTCTACCATATTTTCATAGAAGCATTCGTCTAATGGGTATTTACTCCATTTCCTTTCATTGTTTACTTGAAATAAGAACAAATACAAACAATGAATGAGAACGCAAAGGAATCAAAATCTGACTCGTGAGATTGTGACTTGTAAAGGCGTACCTCCGATCTTAATAATTACCGAATTGACATTAATCACGGTCTCGTTGCAATTACTACCTAAGTTTAAACATTGAACATCGGGAGATCTCTACAGATGTGACAAAATAGAAGTCGTAATATTCATTCCAAATGGATGATATATTATAGAACATTTTCTCATCGGAACAAGTAAATTTTAGTATTTCTTCNTTCTGGTTCTGTGCTTTGTGTCTGTCTGGCGTCATTGTTTTTGTGTCTAACGTCATTGTTTTCTGTGTTCTCGTTTTTGCCCTGTCTTTGGACTTCGATTTTTGTGAATGTCACCCCTTTGTTCCTTCGGTATTCTACTGCCGTTGTTTCGTAACGTTAGATATATTGTATAATTCTTCCGTATGGCAAAAAATAATAAGACAATGTTCATGATATTTCCACATGCAAATTCTGCCTGTAAAAAAAGATTATAATACGGCTCTTAATCATAAATGCAGTTAAAAGAAAACGAAAATTGCATAAAACGAATTTTTACGTTGTAACAGATTATTGGATTTTGCATGAATATCACCCAGGAATTCATACTTGACGAAGTACAGATGTTAAGTTACAAGACAAAACAATAACAAACAAATAGCCAAAAAAGAAAAACAAAACAAAACAAAACCAAAAATAATTATACAGCTGAAGAAAAATCCCGAAAATCGTTGAAAAACCCGTTTGAATCGATATTTTAGTCATGTTTTATCGTCTTTCCCTCCGCCTATCTCAGCCTGCAGAGCCCTTCCACAAAAGCCATATCCGGTTGACCCGAACTTATCAAGAGGTTGACCTGGAGTTATCAAGCCAATTCTCCCAATGTTTAACAAGCAATATCCTTTTTATCAGTTTGGCAAGAAATAAATCTAAATTGCATTAAGAATCTATTATATTTTCCGTTTTTAATTTTGTAAACACATTACCGTCAACAATACACAAAAATGCAAACGAGACGTTCGAAAAAATACGGAAACTAGGCCGCTGATAACTTCAGCAGAGCCACCATTTTGTTTACATTGTGACGTCACTAAAACGTCTAGGAAATGAAAGACAAATGTAAACAACGAGAGGTTCTGCAATGAAACGACTAAAATCAATTTGCTAACGTGGTTCAATCAGAAAATTTCTAAATTTAATAACGATAACCTACAAAAAATATTGTGAAGTCATAAAATAACTACATAACATTTCCCATTTTGTAAAAAATGAATGAACCTCATTTCCCGTGCAACCTTGGGAGAATTTGAAACAAAACCTTATAAACTATTGTATACGAATAAGTAATAAAAGACGATAAACAAGTTATCTGAAATTTGAAAGCTGGACTATTGTAAAATATCATCCCGCTCGCCAGAATATGAAGCTTGGGGCTCGTTCGCTGCGCTCACTCGCCTCTGTGCTTCATATTCTGGCTCACGGGATGATATTTTACGATATACAGATGTCAAAATCCAGATAACATATACTTATCATGTTATAGCTGCATTATGTTTATTGTCATATAGCATGCAGAAAAGAATAATCTTTTTTTTTCTAAAATATATTTTAATTTACTTGATTTACGTACATCATAGAGATCAATTACGTTCATAAAGCGTCACGCCGAAAAATAAAACGTTCAGTTCACACCTTATGGAACGACGACGCCGCCTATCGGGAAAAGCGGTAAATAAAACAAAAACAAATGGATAAATGAAAAGGAGAATAAACAAAAGAAAAAAGAGGTGAAACAAAAAACAAAAGATTAAAACAGGAACAAAGCGAAACAACAGAAGTAAGGAATGCAAGAAAGCGATCTAAAATAAGAAACATTTCAATAAATTACAAAAAACCAACTACAGTGCGAGTTTTTTTTATTATCATTATTTTTTACTTTTGTTTTACATTTCGCAACTTTTACATTTGTATGTTAAAATGCCATGTTATACATTAACGCAGTAACCAGATACATTTAATGATCAAGGGAAATGTGCACTTCTTAACAATCTAAATCAAGGCAGTTTGTTCTTCTTCAAAAATCTATGTGCAAAAAAAGTGCGCTGAGACAACACTCTTAATGTACAGGAGTAACAATCAAATAGAGACCTTAGGTTTTATCTTGATAGCGGATCAAAGACCGTGATATCGTTCGAGAATATGGATTTTTTTCTCTGGTGGAGCGCACAGTGAAACAAGAGAATAAATTTAAAAATTTCTTACATGATTGAAAGATATACAAATCTTAGATTTTTATAAAAATGAAAGTACACATTTCTTTCGTAAAATATTACTTTTGATGTCTGCGAACCTTTGATGCGGATGCAAAATCTTTGCTCCCATTTAACACCATTTTTGTGACATCATCATATTCATCAGGAACAACAAACCATAAGGAGACATCAGGTCTCCTTATTGTTTGTTGTTGAATCATAAACACAAATAGCCCCTATTCATATGGAAATAGCGTGAGCAAGTATACTCATTTTTACTGGGTCGCCTTAACTCTGACGGAACGAGTTTTTTTTTAAAATGTTTACCTGATCTGAACAGAAATTTAAAAATAGACAATGTGTACTATAGCATCACTCTAAATAGAAAGAAATATGGATATTCAAATACTCTAAATGCGGACATCGTGTTGCTCCATAACAACCTATATCAAATAAAGTGTTCGAATACAAATACAATGTGCAATAAGAAAATAAATATTGATAAATATTAAATATACAAAGTCATTGGTTCTGAACAATTAACTCATAATAAAATATCTAGGTAAGCATTGAAAAAATTGATAAACATTTAAATCAGCTTTTCAACATTTTTTACTTTTATGATCTTTAAACAGATTAAATATAAAAAAGATTAAAAAAAATAAAAACTATGTACCGTTCTTAAATATATTGCTACGAACGTTTAACATGTAAGTCGATTCTGGGGCTCTGGATGTCCTTAGGAAAGTTAAAGATATCAAAAGACATCTTTTATGAAAAATGTACCAACCAACGCAAGCACTAACAAATTATCAGATAAATCGTACGTTTAAGCTGCTCCGATTTTACATTTCTGATACAAATATTTGATTCAGAATCAATTGGTATTGATTTGGGGTATCTTTTTAAGAGCATTTGTATCTTTTTGGGTATATAATTCATAACTTAAGTATAGTTTCGGGTATATGTTTTCAGAGCCAGGTATTTGCCGGGACTGTTTTCATGACACTGAAGGATAAGACGATAGAATTCACATAAAATAACTTTCACAGAAGCCTGTATTTAACATCTACTACAAATCCTACAAAAGGAACATGCATGACATAGTTTTGTAGGATTCATGCTTGTGAGTTGGTTTTAGTTTGGGTATATGCTGTCATGGTATTGATTCGGGTATAATTTTTATTTTTGTAAATGCACATCCCTATCAAAATTTTACCATGTAACCCCCCGGTCCGTCAGCTTTTACGCATATTTCGGTGTATGGATTTCCAAATATTTTGATTTGATCTGAAGGGACATTATTTGTCGAAATGCGCATATGCAGATACTAAATTAGCACTAACTTCGGTATTTTGTTATTTATGCACATTTTGGAGATGTCTAATGGAAAAAATTGACAAGAACAAGATAAGATTTTGTATGAGATAAAAATATAAATAAAATGCAAGAAGCGAATCGAACAAGCCGCAGTTTGAGGCAGATTTACAGTAAAATGGATAAAATTAATGGAAAATTTTTTTATCAATATTAATGCATTTTTTTAACTTATTTTGACAGTTACTAATAGAGAAATATTTATTTATCTGAGATACATAAACTATACCAATTTGAAGGCTGAAAATAGAAGCGCTCAGAAAAATCAAGAAATTGGCTAAAACATTCAATAAAATTTGAAATTTTAACTGAATGTGATAGAAGTTGTAACGAAATTGCGATTCATGACAAAGAGTGACAAAATCGTCGTTTGATTATGACCAGGTAGTCATTGTAGTATCATATAAAGTTAGTTCAGCTGCCGAATCAACACCAACAATAATGAATATTACAATAATAATCATCATAGATTACACCACGAGATCCCGTTCATTACCATATTTTATCCAAAACAGATAAATTAAATTTTAAAATTTTAATTTAGAGGCTTGGCGAGCATTTCGAAATTTTAAAAATTAACTATCGAGAGTGGATACAATATGGTAATAATCGGGATAAAGTGGTGTAATCTTTTTCTCTTATGATAAATAGTAAACACCGAGAATTGTATTCCGAATAGATTTGGCGTGAAATAGAACGGGGCTTTATTCACCATACGTTGAATATGAAAATTTATCTAACGGCAGAACCGGCTTAAACTTCTCATATCGTTAGAGAATAAGGATTATTATTTTAATTATTATTCTTGTCGGACGGAGTTCAAATTTTATTGCATCCTTTCCTTCATTCAAAAGACTTCAATTATTTTAAAGCCAGAAAACTTTCCAAAAATAAAACCTGATTTATTTTTTATATACAAAACATTGGACGTCGCTAGTCGAGTCCGAGATGATAGAAATCTTACCCGAGGGTGTCTGAGATTTTTTGTCTGGCACTTTCACTGGTGTTTGATAAATTCTCCCCGCAGCATAAAAAATAATAATAATAAAAAAAATAAAACAAATCACCGTCGAAACTCCATTGAGTTACTTCCCTTTTTCCGACGTCATGATGCATTGAGCACGCTTCCTAGTCCGGAGTTATTTCGGTGCCAAAGATTTACTGATTTATGGTGTGTTTTAATTCAATTTTTTCTTCAAAAGCAATGAATATTGTTTTTAATTGTATTAAATTATGTATTGTATTAAATTATAAATCGATTCATGCAGGCTAAGCCGAGTATATTGTTATAATAAAATATTGGCGGGAATAAATGTGTGTAGCATGTCTTACATCCCCTGTGTAAGAAAATATCAATCAAGGAAATCTCGCACATCCAAGGGCAAGATTAAGGTTGTCTCTGACGAGGCTTCGCCGTGTCAGAGACTACCTAATCTTGCCCGAGGGTGTGTGAGATTTACCTTGTCTCGCACACATATTCATGTTTGATTTGTTTTCTCACCCTGAATACATACGGGCAGTTGCTCCATGGCTCATTTTGACATTGGACATCATGTTTCGTACTATCAAGCATAACGTTGTATTTCTGTTGACACTTAATAATTCAAAACATATTACATTACATAATTATTTACTTGGCTTACTCTAGCTTTTCATTTGTGTTTACTCATACACTGAAATTGTTGGTCTAAAATTTGACCTTCCTGACTTTTGTTTACTTACGAGAAGTACGCCCCCTTTTTATGATGTCATAAGATTCGAGCGGGATTTTTGAATGGTGAGTATTACGTTATTTTCAGATTTATCTTGCACATATAATAGGTATCAAGAGTTAAAGATTATAATAGGTATCAAGAGTTAAAGACACAGATTTCTAAGTCAACGTTGTTGGAAAATGTGCTAATCTAAAAAGATTGATTGATTGAATATTGTTTAACGTCTACTCAGCAATATTTCAGCTATATCAAGACGAGAACAAGTTTGTTGATAAATAATCACTTTGGGGTATGGAAAGGGCCATGGGACAGGAAATTCTGACTGCCACTGGAAAAGTAGGGTGAAATCGTCAAGGGCGGAGAATTTAGCCTTGTAGCCGATCACCTACGGACCACCCCAAAAGAGCTTGCTACAAGGGTTTTTTAACGTGCAGGAAGCGTGGCGTTTCTTTACACACGTGGACCTGAGTTTACATCTCATCCGAAAGATGGGTTGTGTATTTATCAATCCCGCACAACCACGGAATGGGTCCTATTTCTATATCCCGGGACCCTCGGGGTCAGCCTCCGTTTAGGAGGGGTCACACCCCGCAAGCCGGAGATACTAGGTCCTATTTCTATATCCCAGGGTTCCCTCGGGTCCTCTGTTAGGAAGACTCATACTCCAAGCTCAGAGGATGCTGTGGGCCTATTCATAAGCCGGGACCGCGCACGGCGGAATCTAAAAAGAAAAAAACCAAGAAGACAAGTGCAATGTGAATGTCAAGCGGAAACAAAAACCGCGGGAAAAAGATCGCGTAGGTGTTCTCAGCCAGGCGGTAGGGTGGGACGGAAAATGGGTGGCTGAGACGGAAAAATCTCACCCAGGCATTGGCTACACAGAAAGCACTACATGTAGGGTGAGAAAAAAAATCTTGCACATTCCCTTGTCCGAGTTGGGAGAAAGATGTTTGGCAGAGACCACTCCAGCACCATATACGAGGATGAACTTTTTAGCTAGTCTTGTTAACGGATACTTGAATGTGCACACAGAAGATTCCAACTTTCAAAACCTGCAAGACTCCCTTTACAGGACTCCCTTTACTGCATTTGACATGTTTAAGAACTATTCCCGAAACATCAACCTAGATGACTGAAGCTATAGTTCGCCACTGCTGCATCATACCTTTTACATTTGTAGTAGTTTGTTATGTCACAAATGACAAACAAAAACTACATATTCGAATACATTACAAAAACATCAAAACACACATTAATATGACAATAAGGTCTAAAAAACATTTTATAAAAAATGTGTTTATTCCTATAAAACACAATAAAATGTACAAACAACGGGAACAAATCATACTCTGAAAAAATATTAATGTAAGAAATATAATTTCATTTATTTTCTGAAGAGAAGACAGCCCAATGTACAAAACGTAAATAAAGATATTGCTTTCTTTAAGAATGCATATTTGTTTGGACAACTATCTGACACCATTCCTTGAATGCCAGCAAAATGGACACACTAGTAGTGTGAACCACACCATCATCAGGCACTACGGAATTGTAAGGATGATTTGCTGCACGTGTGGCACCTGTCACACTGCCAGTGGAATATTGTCCGGTGTTATATAAACAATCAAAGAATATGGAGTAAATGCACACGCGATAAAAACTGTCCAAATACTAGTACATGGTGCAACCAAGCAATAATTCAACGCTTTTATTGTTGTTCTTTATCTTGAAGTCACCATGTGGCCTTCAGCATTGAGCTTTGCTCATACCTCACAGTAAGTTCAAGACGGCCCCTAGCTCCGGTTTGAGCACAATTCATAGCTAGTTGTCGAACAACACAGGATCGTCGACAAACACAAGAAAAACTGCGCTGACAATCACATGCATCCGTTGCCTGACAAAATAACTGGCGTCTTAAGTTAGTTAGCAATTACAACACATAGGCAAACGCAGGGCGTTCATCAAATCAATTAAAAGAAAACCTGGAAGTAAACAATTATTGTTATGTCCTGATGTTATTTCATTGTCAGTGTTGTAGTTCAAGTCTTAATCTCTGTCTACCAGAATTAAAAGCTCGCATATTAAGGTAGTTCGATCCTAATAAAAATATCAGAATTTTTTTCTTTTAAGATATTTTGTAACCTATATGTTCCAAAAATGAAATAAAAATGATATGTCACCGATCATTTTTTTCCTGTTATCTGGCTTTGAAAATCAGGCCAAATTCAGTATTTTTCAGCAATATTTACAAAGAATATA
>MJUU01022500.1:76028-90672 GCA_002080025.1 Modiolus philippinarum
TTCGATTAAGAAAGTTATTTGATATAGTTTACGAAATAGACAATATTTACGGGAAAAGGGAACTAATTCGCGGGAAAGTGTATGTCAATTTATTATGACGTCACAATGAATAGGCCAATACAGGATTATTCCGGCTTGAAAATCAAGTCAATTCCGCATCCGATTCGTGTTACACAAATGCGCCAATCGAATGCACCGTGTATTAGTGTCGATCTACCTTAAATAACACTACTGTAAATTGAATTATTCTTTGTTTTGCGAAAATATTATTTTGATAAGTTGTGTGAATGCAGTCTCGGTTCAACCATTTCTGGGTAATAAAATTGTTTATAAAGTCACAGTTAGAGTGAATGACACTAACGTTAAAAGTTGACAGGTTGGTCTGTCACGTTGTAAGTGGAAATCAGCTTGAACTACTTAAATGATTTCGATAAAGTATTACATAAAGTTACACAAAGGACACAATATGAAAATGTACATGAGGGAATATAATTTTTCTCGGACCCAATGAAAGATTTTTTTTATTTTTGACTATTCATTGATTACTAGTATCTGATAATCGCAACAATTAGTCTGTCAACATTGACTTCGGAACCGCAAAACACTTAACAGACTTTTATCAACATTTTCAAAAATAAAGGTCGCAACAAGTGAATGTTCATGAAGGAATATTATTACTATCCGACATAATGGAGGCGGATTATTTGACTTTTATATATTTTTAGAAATTGGGCGTAGTTGTATCCTTTTGAGGTTTTCCCACAGTCAGCTCTAGTTTGTTTTTCGCTACTGAACTAGCATCACTGTTTTCTTTAAATAGCCATGATATACGTTATTTGCATTATGGTCGAGCCAGGTTTGCCAGTACAGCCCTTCACCATCCCAATCTGCAGGATTGACTTCACCAGTATGCTCTCTATACCTTCCATTTAAGTTTGCTAGGCTGTCCATTGAGTACCACCATGCTCCATGGAAATTAACAGCCATGTTACCGCTGAACAAATTGTCATTGTCTTGGTCTGATGTAGTGAACTTCCTGTCATTTTCTATTGACATGGAATCTCCTGAAACATTAAACATACCAACATATTTGCTCAAACTCAAAATATCAATATTTTGACAGGAAATTTCATTTCAAATCATTTGTCATGGTGGAACATTCACTTGTATTGGTCAGTATTCATCAAATGCAAACAAAAAAATATATATATAAAGAAAGTCTACAAAAGGTGGTTGTCTATTGCAAAAAAATATGCTTCAAAATTTGCAAAGTTTGTGGTTTGTTCTTAGACGTGTAAAGTCAACAACACAAATTTTAGAAAAAAGAAAGGAAACGGGGAATGTGTCGAAAAAACAACGACCCAAAGGGGAGTAATAACAACTCAAAGCCACCATAAGATCTTCCATGAACGGTGAGGAAACCCCACACCCAACGGCAGGTCGGAGTTGGCCCCTAAATAAAAAGCAATCAAGTTCATCGAAATAAACATCTTCCTAGACTCCCATAGACATAAAGTGAACTAACTAGACAACAGACAAGACACACAAAGGGTTTAATTAATTTCCTGACTTATGACAGGCGCAAACCTACTGAAGCGGGTTTCTTCACATCACTATTTGGGAAGTTACAAATATGGTCTTCGAAACTTTTGATAGGAAGGGAAGCATTTCTGTTTTGTTATTTGTTTTTGGGGCATGTTTATATTTAAGAGTTTGAAAGATGTCCTCGCGTACTGCAATCAGAGATAACTTAAAAAGGGCCGTTCCAATAGACACAGTTCTCAGAAAGGATGAAGAACCACATAAAAGTGTTGATCCATTACTTGGATACTTGCCTTAGTTTTTAATGTCGTCTTTTTATTTCCATGCATTGTAGCTGTCTAACGTCCTTGTTTTGTCTTTGTTTTTCTCTGTTTCCGTTTTTGCCATGTCTTTGGATTTCGATTTTTGTAGTCTTCGCTTCCCTTGTTCCTTCGGTATTCTACTGCCGTTGTTTGGTTTTACTATGTATTTGTAGAGACTTTGTCTCGTATGCATTTTATCCATATCTTTTCATTGTTCATTTCAGATAAGATTGTTTACGTGTTTATATAAAATATACATGAACCTTTTTTTTAATTTACTCCTTGTGTGGAGTTGGTTGTTTTCGTGCGAGATACTAGGTATAGCACAGTTATGTAATTATCGCGTGCCATGACAAGGAATTCCGATAGGAAACACAAGATTTCGCACGGAAAACCTTATTTTTGTGTAAAATATTAATTATTTCGAACGAAATCTGCAGTTTTCATGCGAAATATCTGCCATCTCATACCGAATATCATGAATTTTGCATTTATTTGTGACTATCACGTGCCATAGATTTACCTTAAATTCTGAATTGCAGTGTCCGTTTCTGACTGGATGAACTTTAAATACCTATTTGCATGTCCGCTTTCGTTTCTCCATTATTTAAACTATAACTTCCATTTTTTATTAAGGTCATATTTCCGATAACGACTTGAAACTGCAGATTTCTTTCGGAAACCCATAATTTTCGAACGAGACACAATGTATTTTCATTTTTGAATTAACCTCAAATTTCCGATTCCGATTTGAAAACCGCAGTCTTCTTTCCGAAACCATTAGTTTTCGAACGAAGCACTCTGCATTTCGATCGGAAACAGTGGTGATCAAGCCAAACACCAGAAAATAGCTGGGATTTTGCAGGGAAACTCTAGTTTTTGTGCAAAATACCCCATATTTGTCACGGGAAAAGCTATTAGAATACAATAAGTCTCTCAAACTTGACAAAATATGCAAAAACAATACCATTCACCTACATCAACGAGATGATCTGGAGTAAGTGCACATGTCAACCAATATGCAATTAACTTGCAAAGTGTTCATACAACCGCTGTCATCCGTCGCACGACAAAAAGGTTCATACAAGACAATCACAACATAAGAACAACCACTTGGCACTGATCGAGTCAATTACAAGAAAACTTGGCATAATAAAAAAGTTTGATGTTGGCACAACAACACAATGCTCTGGGCACAATAAACAGAACGGTCTGAATAACATAAGGAAATTACCAAAAAAAATAATAAATGTCAAAATTAAGGTATCATAGTGTATCCATATGAAACATTCTCTAGAGGCAAGGAAGCCATAACTGAAATATATACAGAGCCTAAGACCACAATGACTTACCAGCAGTACCACTGTATTTTCCTATCGTAAGTTTGTACTTATATGTCTCATCTGCAACTTCAAACAGGTCAAAGGTTGCGTCTGCTGTGTTGTTTTCAAAGTCCTCCATCACAATCCTTAAACGATGGGATTTTCCTTCTCTACATCCCGATCTTATGGTTGATGTTAATATATGTAGTTAACATTTCCTGGAAAACATAGTAGTCGTCACTTCAATATGAAAAACAACAATAAATGCATTGTTCAATTGCTATAATTTCCCATTTAGTTGTAGAGACTTTGTCTCATAAGCATTTACTCTATATCCTTAGTATAATTTTATACAACACGAATTATGTTCAGCTATAGGTCCAAATAGCGGGAAAAGATTACCATAAGGAATATAAAAATGACTTTCCTTCGAGAAGGGAGATAACTAGACATGGTTCTTAAGTTGAATTCACCTATGTGATAAAAAAATAATAATAATAAATAAAATAATAAACCTTTGTGAATAGAAAAGTCACCTTAGAGTATTCCGCTTATTGAATAAACAAGGAAAATCAGTTTATTCTAGTGATCAAGTGATTGTTCCAACAACTAACCGAATTTACTGTGAATTTATTTTCTGCATATGATTGCTCCAACAACATCAGGAAATAAAGATAATAAATTGAACTCATCTATATTTTAATCAAATGGAACTTTACACAGTGGCTAGTAGATTATATGATAAATAAATATAATTGTAAGGTGGTAAACATGTATACGGTTTATCGACAGATTTATATTACAGTTATGGTTAAACCATAGATTTATAATACATGTATTATAAATCTATGGTTAAACCATGTAATACCCATAGATAAAGTTCAGCAGAAACCCCCCGCTGGTCGCTATTGTTTGATAAAAAAAATTCTATAGAAATTTTATGGCTTTGATGTTATATGAGTGTTGTCGCCAATCAACGATGGTACTAAACAATGTGTCAAGTGCAAGGAAAATTTCAATGATCACTTATCGATAAAAAAAAATCATCGGTCAAACTCCTCAGAGGGTTTGATCGATAAATGTTCGATTAGTTGGACTAATCAGTGGATTACCGTTCGATTTTAATTGATATGTGATCGATTATCAATTTGATCAATTAGTTAAGTCTGGTTAATTTTATGCTGAGGTGTTCAACTACATGTACCAAGCTATTCATACCGCTAGACTAGAAGTTATTTGTGTAGCTGTGATATCCCCATGCATCACGTGCACCTTGTAGGTTGGGGAACAACAGTTTTACTGTGAGATTTTTTTCTGACGAAAATATTAGCTGACAATGCATTGTTTTCATATAAATGGCATGACCAAATACTCTCTAAAATATCTGGCTTCTCATAATTGAAGACATGTATTAAACAAAGCATTTACCAGCATTATTGCTTTCTGCACATTCGTCACAAAACCAGGGGTCTGGTAAAGAATCGTAGTCGAGACCGACACACTTGACGTGGAAGCATTCCATCTCGCAGCTTTCTCCACGACAGACAACCATTTTATCATGTGCTGGTGTACAACAAAAGCAATAAGTTTCTTACCGAAGTATGGAGTCTGGTTCTTATTCTTCACAAAATTTTAAATATTTTACGAAACCAGAAGAGTAAAGTATTTTGAGCATTCTCTTATAACACAACGACAATGGAATAACAAGGGAACAAAAAAAAAGACTTTAACTACAATTAATCAAAGTTTAGAGACAAATATCAATGAGCATAGAAAAGGGCCTAATGAGGCATCCAGATAATTCCGCAATCGATCTCTCTTTTGCGATTATTTGTATGAAATTTGAGGTTCCAGTTAATGTCAGGGATTTGATTGAAGGAGTATATTCACTGCGAAAAACTCCATTATTAATCAATGATATCTACAGTTAGTCGTGAAGTTTGATGTTGTAGTATAAATGTTACTTTTGACATTATTTCGTGTTAAAGACTCCCTAAATTTGGCAAGGAGATATTAAATGAATGATATTCAGACAATTCTAAGCTATAGCAATGAGATTTAAAGTTACCTTCATTACATTAGTTTGTTTTCACATGAAAATATTACTAACCAAGTAAAATATGACACATACGCAAACATTTTAAGCAAACTGATTCTACAAAAAAAAATTGATTTCTTTTTTAAGAATATTTAACGAAAGTAGAATAGGAACAATACCAAGCCAGTGCTCTCCCCTGATGTCCCCGAATCCGTCTCGGTATTCCGTCCAGTTTCTGTAGAAATCTACACTTCCATTAAATCTTTTCTGCAATACCTGAAAAGTGATATAGAATTACTTCACATAGTAAAACACATTATAATTTATGCAATTTAATCATTTATTATTAATTTTACACTGAAATATACTAAGCAAGAAGTACTTGAATACACGCGTTTGAATTTTCCAATAATTTATACATATTGATCCTCTACCTACAGATTGATGTCCTTTTTTTCTATTCTACAATAGTTTAGTAAATCTTTCATTTCATGAGAAATGACACCTAAATTGATTTCAAATAAAACCATTATGTGCTCAATACATCTTTCATTTGATAATGATAATCTTATTGAGACCTTTCTCTAATGAATACTCTATTCCTGGACTTGAGGGTGTTCAGAGAAATGTTGGTATTCAAAAATCCCGACACAAGTGAAGAAAATCGCTGTCTGGATTGAAGTTTAAAGAAAGATATTTCCATATCAAGGAGTAGTTTTCTCAAAATTCTGGATCACTATCTGCTTTTTTCGATATTTATTAATATTATTAATTAGATTTTTTTAGACTATTCCATTGGCCAGAATATAATCACATGATCCCATATATTGTGTGAGGTTGCACAAAACATCATATCAAAAACGGCTGACTGCATGAGGCATGTTGCATGGTGACTTAAAATAGCTCAAAATGTAATTTCTTGTTCCTTTTACAAAAAAGGCATTAAGAACATCCATTATGTATTTATAACCGGTACAAATGTAAAATATGGATAGGGAGTATGACTTAAGCAAAAAAGCAAATATAGATTTTATTAATCTGATATTATATGTGATAGATTCATGGCCATTTCAGTCAGAAATATACTTAACATACTTGCATCAACTTCATTTCTTTATCCACTTCAGACATTCAGGCCACAGTTAATGTGTATTAATTTTTTTAAGTGTAGTATATGTGTGTAAGGATATATTAATTTAAATTACTAAAAATGAAAATTTCAAAATCAGGTTAGTCCAAAAGTTATAGACTCCTATTTGATACAGTAATGGCACAAGTGTTTCAATTAATGTGCATCAATTCAAAAATTCAAAACAAAGACAGTTGAATACCGAAGGAACAAAGGAGTGAAATTTACAAAAATCGATGTCAAAAGACAGGGCCAAAACGAGAACACTGAAAACAATGACGTTAGACAGATACAAAGCACAGAAACAGAAATTACAACATTCAAAACAAAGGCACTCACAGTGTGAACTCTATTGTAGCCTTTGTTTGGGTCAATACGATGATGTTTTAGCAACCAAGAAATGCATATTGACCTCCAGCTTCGCTGTCGGTATATATGCATCTCTCAGGTCGATATTATATGTTATTCGAGAATCTTCACAGGGGATACGGGTTCATATTCGCTGTCTGTGTTTTAATGACGGCTCAGGGATATAGGGCACAGACAGGGAATATGAACCCGTATCACCCGTGACGCCCGAATAACTTTTATATTCTGCTAGAAGTGCTATATTTTTTTAAATAAAAGTGGCTAAAAATTGTGATTTTATTACCACGGAAATACGGTCTCATATCCCCTCTCAAGGTAACCAATCAAATTGCATGATTTACCTGGATATTTCACTTCAGCAGAATATAACATCGTATTGACCTATACAATGGCTATAATTATATTTTATCGGTAATTTGGGTGAGTTTTCTTTGATCCCTACTACATCATAAAGCTTGTATCAAAGGGAAGACGACCAGCAACAAGTGATACTAGAAATTATTAGCATTTGGCATGCGCGAACATGTTGCGGAAGGATATATCTTTATTTTTTGGCCAATCGCGCTTCAGTGGTCAAAGAGCAAAACAGCACGTGAATGATGTGGAAAAAAAATAGCTCAATTGAAAAAGTTAAAAAAGCATTTAACATAAATGTGCAACAAAAAATTACTACACCTTTTGCGTAGTAAATAAATGTCAATTATTTTTAACATCAAAACAGATTTTCATGCAAACAAGAAAAAAAAAGATTAAATAGAAAATCTTGATAAAAAACACCAACAATCAACAAAAGATATAAACATGACATGATGAGATCAAATGTTGTGCTAAATCAGATCTACCCGGACACTAAGTAGTGTTACAAGTACAATTAAAATGCAACGCATACACAGTATCCGGAGAGTATCTGAAATAAAAACGATTTTCCTAAATAATGGTAGTCCCTACCATCTCCCCGTAAAAAAACAACAAAAAAAAACATAACCTCCGGCACCATGGCACTGTCAATACTTCACCAAATCTCGGATTTGGCGAGTTTGTCCATATTACTAGTAAATCCTTGCAATAAGACGGTGGGGCTTTTTGAAATTTGGTAAAGACAGGAGAAAAAACTAGGCGACAGAGAACGGAGACAGAGAATGGGGAGGGAGCAAACGTCAACTCTAGGGACAGGGACAGAGCAGTATTGGTCGTTGATGGGGTATAAATAAGAAACAGTGATAGGGACTGGGGGGAAATGTCTTGTAATCTCAAAACAAAGGTAACATTATGATAACTGAATTGACACCATGACACCATGATAGTTCCATTGAGGACATTAAAATATGAACAATTTCCTTTTGATTATCCCCAAAACATCAAGACATTTATCACATAGTTTCAACCTACCTTATCACACTATAATATGATCCTGAATTTTGTTTCAATGTGACATTTTCATTACTTCCAATAGACGTCCCGTCCTTCGTTCCTCAGCGTAACCGTCATCATGCATTTGAATGAATGGAGTGATGTCACGTAAGTGACCGCGTCATGCATAAAAATTCGACAAAAAAATAGTGCATAGTTTTTCACTATTGAACGAAAGTTGTTGCAACTATTTTTTTTTTGTCGAATTTTTATGCATGACGCGGTCACTTACGTGACATCACTCCATTCATTCAAATGCATGAATATAACTTAACTAAAAATTAATTTAGTATGTATTCCATTGTGGAATTACCGATAAAAAAATTATTAGTATTTTTGTTCGCTCGACAAGGATTATCAGGTCCATATCAGATTCGCCCTACGGGATCGTCTGATATGGACTTGATAATCCTTGTCTCGCGAACAAAAATACTAATAATTAATATATATTCAACGCATCGTGTTAACATTTTATCCAAAGAGAGGTAAAAACAAACTTACTGTTACTAAAGTCCATGAAGCAAAATGACAAAGCAGATGGAAACCTAAATAGTCGTAGAAATTGTGGATTTAACCGGTTAAATAGCGCGCCAAAATTATATCGAACCAACATCCAAGTAGCGTATTATCCATTTTAGTTCACAATCTTGTGACTAACCAATGACGATAAAGAAACCGTTCCTTACGACTTTGTCGTTTTGCTGTATTGTTTATGTTATTAAAAAATTTTAATTAGTTACAATAATTTCTAGTACTCCATGACAGTAGAAGAAAATTGTAAACTTCCGTATTATTAATACATATATTTTTATGCTTAACTATGAATGTGAGAAAACCGAAATGCCTGTCTAAAAAAGACAACCACAAAGATACAAAGGAATCACATCATTAAGTAACAGAGAAGAAAAAAAGGAAACAAACACAAGGAAACAATAGACAGGATTAAAAGCCCTGTCCTTGATAAACTGGAGTTTTCTATGTTATGTGGTAGAAACGACCAATAAATTATTATAAATTGTAAAGTCAGCAAAGATAAAACAAAATTGGCTCAAATTAACTTTTTAATCAGACAACAAGTAATTTTACAAATTAAATACAATATATGACTTATCTGACAATAATGAAGTCCAAGTAATAGTCCAAATGAATAGTTCACTTAATTCCACCAATAAATGTCCAATACAATAATCCTTGTAATCCTCACTAAATAGCTGATAATAGATTCACAATAATTGATGTCGATTTCCAATACGAAAGATGTGCGTGATAATCCTATATAAACTAATTAATCTTGTATAAACTTATTAAACTGACTGATTAACCCTTTTCAGCTATAATGTATAAATACATTTATTCTTTCCAGAAAAATCTTCACAGGATATAACTAGTACAATTCTAATCAACTAATTATCACATGACTAAAATGATTATGTAAGGAAAACCTCTAGAAAAATCTATGTGTTAAGATCTGAATTTAAATTCTAGAATATTCCACATGTTCTAAGGTGTAATAACCTTGAATATTGTTTATTGTAAACAAGTTACATAACTAGGCCAAACAAATTATATCATATTAAGGCCTTACAAAATAAAAACAATCAATAAAATGTATTATAGAATATTTACAACATTTTATTACCTATAACATCCCCCCCCCCAAAAAAAAAGAAAATGTTTGAATGCAATGAAAAACATTTAAAATAAACAATGAGGTGTTATGAAATTTATCAAACTCTTGACAATGCGTCTGCAGTGACATTATCTTTTCCTTTAATATGTCTTATGTCCTTGCAAAGTCAAACTCCACCTCAAAAGTCTTTGATTTTTATCTTTCATTTTATGAATAAATTTAAGAGGGTTGTGATCAGTATATACAATGATAGGCTGAATTGAAGCTGTAACATACATTTCAAAATGTTGTAAAGCCAAAATCAGAGACAAACATTCTTTTTCAATTGTGGAGTAATTTCTCTGGTGTTTATTAAATTTTCTTGAAAAATAACAAATTGGATGGTCTATTCCATCTTTACCTTCTTGTAATAAAACACCGCCAGCAGCAACATCACTGGCATCTACTGCCAACTTAAATTGACATTCAAAATTAGGTGCTGGCACACTTTCTAGGATGGCTTTTAGTTCTTCAAATGACTCATCAAAACTTTTAGACCAAATAAACTTTACATTTTTTCTCAATAGTTTAGTCAAAGGCTCACTATTTGAAGAAAAGTTTTGACAAAATTTTCTATAATATCCAGCCATTCCCAGAAAACGCATCAATTGTTTCTTATTCTCAGGTTTAGGAAAACTAGAAATAGCACTTATTTTAGCATCAATAGGTTTTACCTGACCCTGACCTACGACATGTCCTAAATAAACATAAGCACATCCAAATTCACTCTTGGAGAGGTTGGCTGTTAGCATAGCACTGCTTAAACGTTCAAAAAAAAGTTCGAAGTATCTGAAGATTTCCTTCCCAAGTGTCACTATATATAAGAATGTCATCAATGTATGATTCACAACCGTCAATTCCAGAAATAACACTGTTGATGAGACGCTGAAAAGTTGCCGGCGAATTTTTATGCCAAAAGCCATCACTTTGTATTGGAATAGTCCATCCGGAGTAACAAAAGCGGAAAGTTCTTTTGCATGCTCTGTAAGAGGAACTTGATAAAATCCTTTTAATAACTCAATTTTTGTAATGTATTTAGCATTTCCAATTTTGTCAATACAGTCATCAATGCGCGGAATTGGAAAAAAGTCAGTTTTTGTAACACTGTTTAGTTTTCTATAGTCCGTACACATACGATAAGTTCCATCAGGTTTTGGCGCTAGAATACAAGGCGAGCTCCAATTGCTTTTGCTAGGTTCAATAAAGACATTTTTAACAAATACTGAATTTCATCATACAGGTACTTTTGTTTGATCGGATTCAGTCGGATGCTGTTTTATCGGTACTGAATCACCAACATCAACGTCATGAAATATTTTATCAGTTCGTGTCGGAATGTCCTGAAAAAAATGTTCAAAATCACTGAGTAACTGTTTTAACTGTTCCTTTTGAATCATTGGTAAATGTTGAAGTTTCTTGTTGAATCTGTGAATTTTCCAGCTTTGGTGTGATAGATGGCGAATCAATCTTTTCACAAAAGTCATTTTCGGAATTGTCAGGGTCAACACTAACTATATTTACAGAATGTACAATATTTGTGCTATTTCTATCTATATAAGGTTTTATCATTATATATTTGATACGATATTTTGAAACTTCAGTGGAGGAGCACGTGACCAGCAGCAGTTGTTTGTTTTCCATTAGAATCGGTCCTAATCTTTTACAATGAAGATACCTTTTCAATAAGATAGGAAATATTTTTAAATTATTTATTCAAGAAAATTGTTTACAAAATTATTAATTTAATTTTCATTAATATTATAACTAATGTGAAAGGGAAATCAATAAGACAAGGGAGACGGGTTATGCTTGCTTGACTTTTTTGTTACATGTCCGGAGGAGTGTGTCTGGATATCATGATGCAGATGCATGATTACCTCTATTGCAATGGTTTTCAAGTTGGGGGTTGCATATTGTTTCCAAGTATTATTGTTATTATTACTATTAATTTTTGGTTGTTCATAAAAAAAAATAATAAAAAAATGATAAATACATAAAGCGAGAACCAGCGTATCCGGCGCAATCTTTTTACCAAACGCGTGTGCCTCAGATATGGGTTAATTGATATAGGTCAACATTAGTGAGAGTGAAAACAGTGAGAGTGAAAACAAAAGAAAATCTGTCGAAGTGGGTCAAGATAGCATGCTTTGGATCCCGATCATTTTAACAAAAATAACAAAAATCATAAAAATGGAACAATTAATAAAATGAATTAAAACCAAACAATAACAATAATGACCTTCAATCATCTTTGAAATACCATCAAGTATAAACACGGGTCAAATTGCTTGACTGCTGTGTAATGATTACTGTTACAGCTGTACTAATTCTACACTATAAATTATCTCAGATGCCTAAAATCTAAATTAATCTATTGACAATTACTAAGCAAATATATAAAATAAGCTGTTGACTGTATTATCAGTTGGAAATAAATCGATACTAATTAAGAATGTCTATTAAAACAATAGTTCAACATTACAATCACCAAAAACAAGTCAGCCTTCAACTGATTCAATCAAATGAGAAACAATCTTACAAATTTAGACATTTTGGTGTTGTCAATCTATATTTACTATTAAACAGGTTGGGGACAATCCTTAGATATGGGTATTATACCTGATTATGGGTAAAATACCTAAAATGGGGTACAGGTCGGTCCTTGATTTCAAGGGTTTCAGCTTTTTTTTAGATAATAAAGTATCAAAACTACAAAAGGGCATATTCTGTAATAAATATTCACAACAACTGACACCCAAAGAATAACTTTCCTTTTCAAAAAGATAAAATTATTGTCAACTTTTTCCCCCTATATTTAACTTAGAATTCTTTTGTATTCCAATCTGATGTTCTTACCAACCAATCTCAGTCATAAAAGAAATAATTGACCCTTTTGACATCTTGAGTGAAAACAAAAAATATTCAAAAGAAGTGAGCTCGTACTCAGTCATGGTTAGCTGACACTTGATTGGCCTTCAGGTATTCACTATAGTCAACTGATTGTTTGACAAATGTTTACATTGTAAGTTGATACCTGTTTTTAGGGTTTATACCTGAAATTGGGTATGATACCCAAACTTGAGGATAATCCCCAACCTGTTAAAAACAAATGTCAAATTGAGGGGTTGGTGTACGGGACCCATGTTTCACTCTCACGGGTGCTACGCTTATAACATTTTTTTAATCAACATGTATTAAAATGCCATTTTATTATATAAAATGTTTTCTGTAAGATCATCTTTAACGGAAGAAAGTTTCATTTTTAATATGAAACCAGTAAACATCACAAACATGAATACAATGATCTTACAGATTATATTTAATACAAACAACCATTATTGTTAACATTTTTTGCAATTTTATATATATACTTTTTTTTACAATTGTTTTCAACTAAAAAAAAATGAGATGTTTTTATACAGTTAAAGTTATAAGATCCTAGTCACATCTGTTTTGTTACGTTTTTACTTGAAGTTTTAAAATTTTCAATAAACATATAAAGCAAGTTATTTTTATTGTTTTTGAGTTACTATAATGAATTTGACAGTGTATGCCTGTGCAATAAAAAAGAATCTTTATTCTATTAGGTTATGACTCTGTTGTCAGGTTGTTGCCATTGTCTGTACATAAATTGGTCCAATGCAATACATTTTAATAGCTTCAGCTAACCAATTTTTAATATGAACAGAATGATTCTTGCAAAAAAAAGAAGTACTAATAATACTAATATATATATAATATTACAATCCAATCCATTTGTTAAAAAAGGGGTTCTTAGCTCACCTGACTCAAAGGGTCATGTGAACTATTGCCACTATGAAGCATTCGTCGCTGTCATCCATCATAAACTTTTCTTATTTTCATCTCCTTTGAAAGCACGGCCAATTCGGACAAATTTGGCAGGGATGGTCCTTGGGTGGTTCCTTTTCAAAATTATATTCGATATCCCTTCCCGCTAAAAATGTTCAGCATGTCAAGGGCTGTCATCATATGCAATAGTGACAAGAATCAGGCCACAGTGACCTAGATATATGGTAAGAGTTTAAGTGACAGCTCATATGTCATGTACTATTAGAGATGGGATCAAGCAATTTTACATGCAGATGTCTTTGAGGGAAAAGGTTTTAATTTCATGGTCCACTGACACTGATTGAATTTAGGTCAGAGTTCATATCTTAGGTACTATAAGAGATAGTATCATGTTATCTTGCATGCAGATGTCTCTAAGAAAGAAAACAAAATTAAACAAGAGTTTGCTCGTCACTGTGACCTACATTTCATGGTTCAATGATTGGTTAAAGTTAAGGTCAGAGCTTATATTTCGTGTACTATAAAAGTACAATAACACATTTCCAAGACATACACTCTACTTGACCTAATTTGGCGGCGAATTGATGCTTTGCATCAATTTTTAACTTGTATTAACATGACACAACCTATTATGTCTAAGTCTGTCAGGTGTTTTAATAATATAATTTTAATCACTGATTTTCTTTTCAACAATATATGGACCAAAATATCTGGCTTCAAGTGGCTTTCCAGGAACAGGAAGTAAAACAAGTACTTTATCACCAGGGTCAAAATTACGTTTTACAGAATTTTGGTCATATTTAGCTTTCATAGATTCTTGACTGGATTTAAGATTTTTATTGGATAGATCACAAGCTTTAACAAGTTTAGTGCGAAAGTCTGAAACGTAATCAAGGAGATTTAAATGGTCTTTTTCATCAGATAAAATTTTCTCATTTAAGAGTTTGAGTGGGCCCCTAACTGTATGTCCAAAACCTAATTCAAAGGGACTAAAACCTAATGATTCCTGGACTGCCTCTCTTACAGCAAATAAAAGAAAAGAAATTCCTTCAT
>MJUU01022512.1:972-28766 GCA_002080025.1 Modiolus philippinarum
ATCACGATTATTTTTATACCAAAAAGATAGTAAGTTATATCAAGAATTTTATGAAAACTTGTGAGTTGTCTTAATTTGACCAAAAGAAGGCATGAAATAAAAAGTGGGGGTCTGTGTGCAAAATTCTTTAAACCATTTAAATCATTGCATTGGAGAAAACCCAAAGAGTTCCAAAAGCTTACACAAAGTCAAAAATGTGATGAGTGAGCCACCTTAATTTGCTTCAGTGGTTTCGAAGGATATGGTGGAAATAAGAAAAGTAAACAGACGGACATAAGACATAAGAGCCTCGTGAGATGGCAATATCTCAAAAATTTGAAGGGCTAGTCTGAGCTATAGCCATTGCTTGGAATTAGTTCATATGTAAGTAGTATGTCTAATTCCTCTTCACATTTATCAATATACATTGTCGAGTCCAAAATAAAAGACAAAAACCATGGAATTTCAACGCTTTTAGCTTATTTTTTGACCGAATGATGCACTTATTCCCTATTCACATACACCAGTGTATAATTTTTAAAAAGACACCACCAAAGTATTAGTTAAACCAACTGTGTTTCTACTTCCAACTTGTGCAATTGGTTTAAGTGAACACTTTACTTACTAACCAACTGATAAACTACTAGTATATGCTGGAGAACAAAATGTATAACTCTTGTAAACTACTTACAATAACTGAAGTCATCCTTTGTATTATGAGAGTTTATCCCAGGTTTGTCACAAGATTAAACATAGGTAATCAACGATTACAAAGTTCGCCTCGTTATGGCACATGGACACAGAAACCCAATTTGACCAGGGTGCTCATTTAACATCCCTTATGCATGTATACAAAGGCTAGATGATCTTATATATTTACCATGTACAGTAACCATGCCTGAATTCGTACATAAATGGAATAATAATTTTGCCTGGATGCTGCCCTACCCCCAAAGTTGCATGCACATGCAAGGTTAGATGATCCTACCATGTACAGTTACTTAGATCTGAACTCAGACGTAAACTTGAATGTAAGTCACTCAAAAACATGCAGAAAATATAGGTCAAAGTGACCTGACTTTGCCTGGATGCTGACCTACCCCACAAGATGCATGCACATATGTGCATATGCAAGGTTAGATGATCCTACCATGTACAGTTACTTAGATCTGAACTCGGACGTAAACTTGAATGTAAGTCAATCATGCAGAAAATATAGGTCAAAGTGACCTAATTTTGCCTGGATGCTGACCTACCCCCAAAGATGCATGCACATGTAAGGTAAGATGATTGTACCATGTACAGTTACTTAGATCTGAACTTGGAGATCTGAACTCGGACGTAAACTTGAATGTAATTCGATCATGCCGAAAATAAAGATCAAAGTGACCTGATTTTGCCTGGATGCTGACCTACCCACAAAGATGCATGCACATGCAAGGTTAGATGATCCTACTGAGATATCAACTCCGACCTAAAATTAAATGAAAGCCAGTCAAGCTGAAAATATAGGTCAAAGAGACCTAATTTTCTTGGAAGTTGTGAGATAGCCAAAGATGCATCTGTACGCAAAGTTTGATGACCCTACCTTTCATAGTCACAAGATATATACCCAAATGCGGACGCGGACGAAGACGCGGACGCAGACGCGGACGCCGGGGGTACTCCAATAGTCCTCCTCAACTTCGTTGAGGCGAACTAAAAATTGTATTTGCTCACTGTTTCAGTTTCCAAATCAAAAGCAACAAACAAATTCACCAAAATTTAACAAACCTCAGATATTCCGAAGTTTAGGGAAAGGAGTAAATAGCCTTTCATTGTGTGTCACTGATAGTGATATATGGATATTAAATTTGTATCAGGTTTTATACTGCTGAATTTTTACTAAAATGTTGATTCTCACAGTTATTTCTGGTGGATATCAAAAACTTTTTTTTTAAATATTTATCTATAGATATAAATCACACACGTCCATATTAATTATTATCAAGATGTAAAACTAATTATTTACTGTAAAATCGATATCGGAATCCACGGAATCTACTAAGGTGGCAATAAATTTAAGAGAACTTAGGCAAAAATAAGACGACACTTCGAGAAATTAACGACATTCGTAAGTGAGTGAAAGGGAGGTTTCTAGTTACGCTCTTTGAGAAATCTTTGTATTAGCTTAAGATTCATCTTACGAATACCGTAAGGCCAAAATTAAGTTTGCTTCTAGTTACTGGCCCCTGAGCATTAAGCCATCGTCTGATCTTGTGATTTTCTTACCACCCGCTTTCAATAAAGAACTTGGGTCTTCAACACTGTAATAATATCCCAATAAACACATAACGTTATTATAACGTTTTGGATTGGTTTTCTCAAGGTAATATTTTACTTTTACGTTGTGACAACGTTATGATAACGTTTTTCAGTAACGTTACAACATAACATACTAGGAACGTAAAAATAAGACGTTACAGGAAGGTGATGTTTTGGTTTTGTTGTAATGGAAACGTTGTAAGAATGTTTTTTAAAGTAATTTTCAAACGTTCTGAAAAGTTAGAAAAAAAAACAACATATGTTTATATTATATTCATAGTTTAACATCTCTAGTTTTAATCAATTCAGCGACTGTTGCAAGATATGTGTGTATGATTAATAAGGATGGATTTGTGTACCACTGTACATTGTTTTTATGCATGCATTTCAAGTGACACACATATTTATTTATCAGTATAATAATTATATAAGAAAATTACTAGAAAGAAATGAATTTTTTGTTTATTAAACAAGTATTGCCTGTGTTAAATTGTATTCGAATAAACATACAATTACATGTGTGTATTAAGGCACAGTGGGGTTAATATCTTATCAATATGTGCTAATTTACATGTATAAATTTGATTCATGAGCATAAAAAAGTAAATATATTTTCCAGTACGAGTGAAATACATATTAGGTTTCTCAAAGTTCTAAAAGCTGTATAAAATAAATTAATTAACCAGACATATTATTTATTCCGTTAAAAAGAAACAGTGGATACAAAGAATTATATTTCATATGGTATTTTTCAGTGAAAAATTCGCCGGATGAAGCTGTTTTTATGCCAAAGGAGAGATGGAATTTATGATGGACAATCACATTCAACATACACGTGTCACAAGCTTTATCATATTTTGGGAATAATACAGTATATTATTTAATGAATAAATTCACCAGTAAAAAAAATATAAGAAAGCAAAAAGATGTGTTTTGATACCAATTGTAAATGGATATATACAACGACAACATCTTTATAGAAACAATTGTATATGCATCAAACATATCTTTTAAGCTATATTGCTGATTTTGTTCATTGGATCTTTGTCACATTAACCTGGCATAATATTTGAAATAAGTAAACAGAATGTTTCATGTTTTAGCCTTTTTCATCTTGTGACCTGCATCAAACTATAACATCTACTTAAAGGCAAGAGCTTCAACTGCTTGTTATAGTGATACACGTCACTTGTTATGCAATTGGTGAAACAAGAAATATTAAATAAAGGTACAAAGGTTTTTATAAAGGTTCCAGAATGGTTATACATGGTTTTATACAGGTTCCAGATGGGTTATACAAGGTTGTACAATGGTTCAGAATTGGTTATCTGAGGTTTCATATTAGTTCTGGTTTGGTTATTCGTAACGTTCTACACAACGTTCCCACAACCTATCTGGTAGTCTACACTTTTACGTTCCAACAACGTTAAGCCAGAACGTTCTTGCAACGAATCGGTAACATTCGTGGAACGTTTTCAAAACGTTAATGTGTTTATTGGGATTTTCTTAGTATTTTATCAACCTTTTTATCCATGACACACTGTGTGTAGTCCCTTGAAATGAATATTAGAGAAAATGAATAGTTTAATATGACCCTGCATTTTAATTGGTTCTTGTGTGAATACCAAATTGTATAAAAAGGGTAAAGTATCTAGTGTTTTAGGAAACATTTGTGAGTTGATATCATGGAAGAAACAAGTAGTGCAACAAGCACACAAACCACATGGCGTTTTATGGGACAGAATGTACCAAAAGCAGAAATTGTGAATTTTTGTCAAATCATTATAGTACTGATGATAGTCGTTGCAGCTCTTGTTAACATTTCAATGAAAAATGGTAATACAGAACTATGGATCAGTTTGTTGAGTGGGTGTACAGGATATATTTTACCCAATCCATCTATAAAGAAAGTTTAACCATAGGAAAATAAAAATTGTTTCCGGACAAATTCTAACATTACATCATCACGCATTCCATCATTATGATCCACATTTTTTTAATCCCCTAAGCAGATTAAGTATTCCCCATCATTAATCGGATTAAGTGTACCTCACTTTTGATTTGCCTCATGCTTCACTTCACTGTGGATCCTCAGTATTATGACGTCACTAATCGGATATATAGATATTTATACCGTGTTCTACGAGAAACATGACACAGTGTTACATTGATTTGTGTAAAGAAGCATACAACTGTGATTTCGAACAACTGTCCGCAGACTTGTTCAAGAGAGAAGCTATCTGTTTTATAGATAAAGACAGCCGAATCTATGTAAAGAAAGCAGGAAAAAGGCAGCAGGAGACCACCATTACACTGGTTTTGAAAAGAAAGAAAATTGTTATTTCAAGAGACGTGTGGGTAAAGCTGTGCAACCTTAAAGAGAGCATTCTGTTCTTACACTCATTTATAAACGAACATTTATTATGTCTTGCATGGAGAAGAAGCTTTTATCTACAGTTTTGGTATTTTCACTGGATGAGTTACTTGATGAGCAGATACAACAGAAAAAGACCGATACCTGTAATGGATGTGAAGTTAATCACCCAAGCCAGCACAGACACGAATATTTGATGAACAGTGAAGAAGAGCACCTGAATAGAGATTTTGAGGAGGTTTACAACTCTTTCAGACTGATTGATGTGTTGGGGAAATTCAGTGAACACGTGCAAAAGGTCAATGTTTCACAGGTGACAGTGTGCAATTACTTTCTTCTCAACGTGATCATTCTAGATAGATTACATTCTACTAGCACAAAAGAGACCGTGTTTCATGTGCTTGAGAGAAAAGCGAAAAAGATGTGAAGTTTTAGCTTACAAGACTGTTTTTGTTCATATTGACTATTATGTTTTTTTTTATTTGATAATGTTTGTACATAACTATTCCATGTATTTTTTTCAAATGTAGACTTTAATAAAATAGATAATGCAATGATATATTTCGTTTTTGTTGTTTTATCAATATTGGTATCCCTGCTGAATGCATGATAAAACTCTAGAAAATATTTTCTCTCTTTCTTAATTTCCAGAGTGATATCATGCATTACTACCACTCTTAGGTATAAAATGGTTTCATCTGGTATTTTGACTCAAAATCACACTGAAACGATGTCCGGTGAACACACAGATCAAACTCTCTTACCTCTGTATTCTCCTTGCTCCATAATTTTGGTCGGCCCGAGCCAAAGTGGTAAGACCATGTTAACTCTCCGAATAATCAAGGAAGCAAGAAACATGTTTACTACACCACCAGTTAAAATTGTATATTGTTACTCAGTCTATCAGGATCTCTTTGCAAAAATGGAAAAGGAAATTGCTAACATAATATTTCATGAGGGATTACCTACTGCAGAAGAAGTAAATTCTTGGTCTGAATGCAGAGAGCATATGCTTTTGGTTCTTGACGATTTATTAGCTTCAGCTTCAAATAACCTAGATATTATGAATTTATTCACTATTAAGGTACATCATCAAAATATTAGTACATTATTTTTGACACAAAATCTATACCACTCCCCTGGAAAATTCATGCGAACTATATCACTGAATGCAACGTACATTATTTGCTTGAAGAATCACAGAGATCAACACCAGTTGACCGTTCTTGGAAAACAAATACTACCAGGTCAGTTGAAGTATTTTTTGTCTAGTTACGAACAGGCCGTGAAGAGAAAATATGGCTACTTACTTTTAGATTTGTCCCCTCACACAGAAAAAAATACTTATTAAGGACAAACATTTTCTACGGAGAAGACACGATTGTATACCTTCCGAAATGAGTAAGCAGGTTTTGAAACACGCCAGCTTCTTGTCCCTACTGGCATCTGCTGATGATAATCAGAAGTTAGCCATTATAAAAACTATGAATGATGAACAGTTTAAAGTCTTGGTTGAGTGTATTTACAATATTCTGTTTGGGATTATAACACTGTCACCACAGTATAAAAAGAAGCTTTCACAACACAAAAAGATCATTCGTCAAATAATAGAGCGTGACATTTCTCGTCAGCGTCGTAAACGAATTCTGTTGAAGCATCGTGAAATTTTACCAACAATTCTAAAAATTGTACTCACTCATTTGAAGGAATAATATGGCTCGAGAAATGATTCTAACTCCAAAGCATAAATATGAAGCCGTCTTACAAAAGAAAGAAGATGATATGGATAACCAGGAAAAGACTTCAACTTCAGTTGAAACCCATAACAATGATTCAAAAGTGCAAGACCAATCAACACACAACGGCACAGCAGATAATCTAGAAAACTTGATAGAAATTACCATCCCGAAAAAATATAAAGACCGAGCGAAACGACTCCTTACATATTTACAAAGACAGCAATCTATTTCTTGGAATGAACACGGTGAAGTCAGTTTAGAAGGAAAAGTCATCCTAAGCAGTCATATCATTGACTGGATTCGTGACATTGTTGTACCCACTGACAAAAGGAAACCACCAAAAGGGATTGACATTTTCTACAGATATCTTAAGTCAATACATACATTGTATACCAATGAGTTTGATTTCAAATTCCAAAAAACATTTGTACATTCCGATACTTCTGATAATGACAGTGATTGTGACAACGTTGATAACGTTGGTGATAAGCTGAAAGATGAACTGGTTACAGACAATTTACCAACAGCAAACAAAGCACATGAAAAACATTTATATGTTGAGAGAGACTTGCATTCTTTATTTCCACCAAAAAAGAAAATAAAATGGCTAAGATTTACATTATAAATTATGTGTATATATATATTTTTTTCTATTATCTGATACTTAAATAAAGATTTAAATTTACATCTGAAGTTTGTAAATTTTTTTCCCAGTTTTGTTGAAAATTCTGTTCCCAGTCTCCAGTACAAACAGTTATGACAATAACAGTATAGTTAGTACTACATGCATGTTACACGAGAATATTATATTACAGACTAAGGGAGATAATACAAACACACATTAACAGCACTCGATTCACTGGTATAATTTTCTCCATTGCTCTTGTAAACAGAAAAAAACACTTTTGGAGTTGGATCTGTGTCTTGTTTTGTAGAAATTTCTGTTCCCAATCAAGTACAAACAGTCATGAAAATAATAGTACAGTTAGTACCAGATGTATGTTACACGAGAATATTATATTGCAGACTATGGGAGATAATACAAAACAAACAATGGCGTCACTCGATTCACTGGTCTAATGGACCACTGTCTGTAATGACATATATTATTCAGTTTGAAATTTCATCAATTTATGTCTCTTCATATTCCACAAAAGGTGTTTGAGGATAACTCATTGCAAATGTTTCAGGAGTTTGAATGTGACAAATTGTTAGCTTAATTGACAATCTATGTCTCTTATTTACATTATACATTGTTATGATTGAATTCTGCAGATGACCATTTTGACAACTTATAAAATAATGATTCTAACACTTTAAAATGATGGGCACTTACTGCAATTAAAAAGAAATGATGTGCTGGTTAACAGGATAAAAAAAATTAGGTGTCCCTCATCGGGTTAAAAATGTGGATTCTTTTTAACCCGATTAAGAATGAGGTATACTTAAACGGCTTAAAAAAATGTGGATTCTTTTTAAGCCGATTAAGAATGGGGAATACTTAAGCGGCTTAAAAATTGAGGAACAGGGATAAAGATTATCGGCTTAAAGGATTAGCCGGGGATTATGGGATTACCTGGGGATTATTGGATTAATTCTATTGTTCAGGGATTAACTTAATCCTACTCCCAATGCTCCCACTTTCGTGAGCCCATTTTATACTACTAGTTTTGAACAAAATTTTGTTAAATTTAGATATTTCAAGTTTCCCAACAAAATTATCTTTCGGACCAGCACCGAAACACTAGCTACTGGGTTAGTGAATTCCCTTGGGAACTAACAGTCCACCGGCAGAGGCATCGGCCCCAGTAGCAATAAGTAACAAAATACCAAAGTTACTGTTAATTTAGTTTCTACATATGCACGTTTCGACAACTTAAGTCTCTTCAGTGCAGATCAAATAAAAACATTTGGAAATCCATATACCGACATATGTGTAAAACCTAGTACAGAACAAATTACCAATAGGATCTAAATAGTGAAGCTAAGATCAGCTAAGGACATAGCTATGCTAGAGGGAGATACTCCTTAGTTTTGAACAAAATTTTGCTAATGTTAGTGCCAGCATTGATACTAATTGTTGTCTTCGTTTGGCTGATCAACCACCATTTCCATCCAGTACACGCATGTGAATATTTGATCAAAGTCAAAGGCTTATTACGATCTATTAAACGTAAGGAAAGATCTCGATAATTCAGTACCTATCAAAGAAATTTAGCAGTTAAGCGTTGTTTTTACTCTCCTTTGAGTTTGCATTCTTCTGTATAAAAACATTCAGTCTGGCTGTGATTCATTGTCAAATAATTCATTTCCTTGTCATAGTTGATATATATGCGATTAATGACTAAACACTGATGGAAATGCAAATTTAATTCTGACAGATTGCAATTTGGACAACTTCTTTGTCAATCAAATCAAACATTTTGAAAACCATATTAACATGTAGTATTAAATATCCCTTTGAAAGGTTTCGAATTCATTATTTCAACGGATTTTTCTATGGAATAATACAGAGATAAACGGAAATTAAAACCTTTTGATATTGAAAATATGAAGGAACACATTTGTCTCAATAAATACAATGCACAATAAAAAAAAAGGGCCAAAATATGGCAATTTTTGAAAGTTATTAACATACATTTAAGTGTAAGATTTTAAAGAACTAAGAACTGAATACAAATTTGGATCACTCACATTGATCAACCCAGTAGTCAATGCTTTGGTACTGGCCTGGGAAGGATTTTATTTGAAAACTTGCAATATCTAATTTTTTTAAGTTAAGAATTATCTGAATGATGAAAAACCCTGTCTTTAGCTCAATTTTGGCTTTCCAATTACATATCATTTTGTTATTTGTTTGCTACCAAAGTTTATACATCTTTTATGTTAGAGTTTATGTCATTGTTAGATCCATCAATAGAACAGTTGCTGTCTGCACTCCCAGATCCAATAATGTATTCATCAGTATACTATATTTTTTTTTACTTTGTGGTTTTACACGTCAAAGTATGATCAGATGTAGATGAAGCGTTGTTCAATGTTAAGCAAATGAATTCCACTCAAGCCGGTGTTTGGTTGTGTTTGCTTATTGTTTAAAGCGTAATGCTTGACTTTGCCATGTGTTTGTATGGATTCATTTCCACGCACACTCATAGCGTATCTTTCTTTGTTCAAACCTACTACTATCATAAATATTCAATACCCTAGAAGTAAAATTATAAACAAATGTTTCATTTTTCATACACAAATAGGGTTTGTAAGTGTTGTTCAATTTTGAAACTTTCGGGTTCATAAATAGTAACCGGAAGTTATATTTTTAACACCCAAACATGACGTTTCAAACACAATTTGAACGTCATAATCTGAAAAACCTCAAATTTTGGCGGGAAACGTTTTCAAATTTAAGTTTTATCGTAAAATCTCGGTGTCACATAACGAGACTAACAGACCATATTAAAAACAGAACTTACGTGTCGCTCAAAAATCCACAAACAACTGATCCAACAAGTAGTCCTAAGTAGTGCGACATTAGAAAGTGCGCTCTGTAAAACGCCTTATCACATACAATATCAAACTGAAAAATATTTGCATCAAACCATAAGTTTTAGAAACTTTTAACGAAGAGGAATAGTTCACTGACATTCCTTTCAAAATTTTTATGGATAAGACAATCATATGTTACAAAAACAAAATAATGTAGCACTTTTGCATTGTGTTTATAAATTAAAGTACATATCATACAATTCCATTTAAGGGTTAGAGATTACATATTGGATCATAAATGGATCATAAATGATCACTGCTCAAAGGGACAGGGTGCATCGCAAACAAAAAACCAGAGGAAAATACCAGAAAGGGGGAAACAAAATGCCACAAACACGGCATTGTTGAAGCAACACAACTGAAGACAACAAATAAGAAAACAAATAAAACACCAAAAAGATATAATGCGAACAATGTGGACCCCACAAAAAAATCTAAGGCATCATTAGGTCTTCTTGAAGGTCAAAAATAATATGCTCTAAGGCTGGCACCTATAATAATGCCATTGAAAAGACCACTTTTAAGGTAGTTCGAGCCTAATAATAATATCAGACAGAATTTTTTTTTTTATTTTAAGAAATTTTGTAGGTCATAGTCCCTTTGTTAAAAAAATAACATAAAAGTGATATGTCACCGATAATCTTTTTCTGTTATCAGGCTTAGTAAATAAGGCCGAATGCCGTATTTTTTAGCAATATTTACAAAGAATATATAGGGAACTGTGAGAACATGCTTGTTATTTAGCTTTCATATGAAATAAATATCAGACAGATTTTTTTTTATTTTTTGATATTTCAGAGATATACTCTTCAGCTATATGTTGAGCTTACAAAATCTATATGTCATTGTTTGATTTATAGAGATATTTCATATAGTTGACGAAATAGACAATATTTACGGGAAAAGGGAGTTAATTCGCGGGAAAGTGTATGACACTCTATTATTACGTCACAATGAAAATGCCAAAAAAGGAATATTCCGGCTTGAAAATCAAGTCAATTCCGTTTCTGACTCGTGTTTCGCGAATGCGCCGTGTATTAGTGTCGATCTACCTTAAGTCACAATCGGTGTTTAGTAAGTAATATACTCTAGATCTACTGAGATATGATGCATTGTACCGATCGCAAGAGACCAAAACTCTTCTGTAGTGATAATTGCAAAAGGCAATGAAATCATGCTTCGTCAAAATCTTATTGAAGGTAAATTATAATAATTCTACGCATATTTTATTTGATTTTATCCAGTAAATGAAAGTAATAACAAAATTACCGAACAGAATTGTAAACAACCAAAGTCCATGAGATAAAAAGACAAAGCAGGTGGAAACAACAAACGCGGTGGTACTAACTCTTGGTACAGGCATTTCAAAAATAATGGTGGGATAAACCGGTTTTATGGCGCGCCAAATCTCCTTTTCCATTGCAGTAGTGTTTGGTAGTCAACTCAACAGCAAGTTTATCAGGCATTTTATATTACTTCTCACTCAACTGTTTATACTACTATAGCAGTTGCTTTAGACCCAGCACAGTGAATGAAATTAAACCCACATTTCACCAGCTTGTTTTTACCCCGGGGTACTATTATTTGCTATAGCCACCATTTTGCACCAGTCGTCGGCCTCAACGATGTCTGCCTCTTCAAAGGAACTACTAAACAATACTAAAAAGTTGCACCCAAGTTAGCTGTTGCAATCTCTTTACATCTGTCGTCCGTAAGCTTTCACATTTTCCTCGTAACAACCTGAAGCAAATTCGACCAAACTTTACATGAATGTTGTAAGGAAGGTCTTTTACAAAAATTTTTCATTCGGTTCCAATTCGACAAAAAGCCATGGCTATAACCGCTGAGCATAGTTTTACGTTGGACCTACGTCAAATTCATTTTTTGTCACTTTCTATGACACCTTAGACGCAAATTAACCAAACTTCACGGGAATGGCGAATGGATGTTTCTATACAAAGATTTCTCATTTTGTTCAGACCAGACCAAAAAAAACAAAAAAAAAACATGACCGCTGGCTTGCACACGGTACTTATTTTACCATTTGACCCAATAAGAAAATCATTATAATTTGTCAGACACTATTTAAGCTTATTTTATTACATGGTAACTGTACGTGGTTGATGTCTGGAAGGTACTTTGAAAAATTGCCCATTTTATCCGATTCGATAAATCATGGTCACCAGCGCAGAACATTGTTTAACATTCCGCAAATACCTCTGAAACAAATTCAACTAAAATTTACAGGATTGTTGAATAGAAGATTCCTTTCAATAATAGCTCATTTCGATCCGATCAAACAAAAACATGGCCGCCAGCGTTGAACTGAATTCAACATTAGAACCTTTGAGAGAGATATGATCTATATTATCTGCTCTGAAACTATTGAAGCTAATTTAATTATTCTGTACTGCAATGCAGAAAGGAAGGTCTTTTACACAGATTAGGAAAAAAAGAAAGGAAATGGGTAAATGTCAAGGAGACAACATCCCATTTCCAGGATAAAACGACCAAAAACAAAGCATCTATGCTCAACATACTTTAACATTGCACTTTTTGGTGATAACCACCATTTTCATTATCTGTGATCTTAAATATTTTTTGTCAGGTGAGCAATGCAGGGTCAGTCTCGCAGTCTCTAGTTTTGTTCGTTAAAATAAAGTAAAAAAAATCCCCAAATAATCAATATTTCCTGGGCCCGAGTTTCTGTTTCTGTTCACATACATTCGGGTATATGGAATCAATTCGTTCATGGAGGTGTGGATTCCAATACTTACATTCCCAGGAAAAATATTTATTTTCTTTAAAATTCGGCAACTTGGTTTTCAGCAAATAATTAATGTTGTACAAGTAAGATACATGTCAAAAGCAGTAACAGAATCATTTATAACATTACCTGAATATTTTAAAGTATCATTCTTAAGAGTATGTCATTAATCGATCTTCCTGTCTCCTACTTTGACCTGATTGCAGGAATATTATGAATGGAGCAAGCAAATCAACAAATATCTTTATTTTTTTATGCAAACTCAAAATAAAAATTTTTGATAACTTGTTCAAATAATAGGAGGGAAAAACATTGTAAAGAATAACGATTATGAATCTTGGCTGCTTTTAATTTTTTGCAGGGGATACATAACTGCATTGTTGATGTTTTCAAAAACAAGAAATTCAGTTGTTGGCCTCGCCCAAATGTTAGTCAAAATGAAAAAGAAGTTAACTGTTGTTGAGTATTTATTTTCTTTTAGCTCAGATTGTAACCCTTTTGCTTCCGTGATGGTAGGAAAACCATATAGAACATAACATGCAGTATTTAAATATCAAAAGGAATGTATTTTTTCAAATAAAATGAATCCACTTTTAATTATCTGTTATTAAGGCAGTTTACACCCCAGCTCTTTTGTTCTAACAGGGGTGATCTGAGTCGGATCACCCCAGCAATCTCAACCCAGTTAGATCAAAGGATATTTCTTCACTTTTTGTCGAGGCCAGGCTTTGAGATCTGTTCACACTAGCAGATATGTAATGATCTTGTTTGGCCATTTTGATCTTACCGCGATCTTGACAACCCTGACACAATTTTGTTAAGACTCTGTAAGATATTCAGTCGTATTTAAAATAATTTCTTTCAAGGACTATCAAGACCTGTTCAGTTAATCAAGATCAAACAAGATAACTGCGTTCAAGTGCGATCAAGATGTGTTAAGTTTGTCCAGATCAGACAAGATCAAATCGGGATCTTGTTTCATCTAAAATAACTAAATTTGTCTTGATTGTTCCTGAACGCAATTCACAAGTGGATCTTGTTTAATCTTAAACAATCTTAACACGTCTTGATCGACTTTGAAATCAATTATCTTGAAAACCAGCTTATAATCTTACACTGTCTTAACAAAATTGTGTAAAGCCTGTCACTATCGTGATAAGATCAAAATGGCCAAACAAGATCACAACATAACTGCTAGTGTCAGTTTTATTGACTTAGTAAAATTTTATGTTTTACTATCCATAAAATTTTCAAAGATAAAGATTTTAAAACCTTGAAAAATAACTTTGTTCATAGAGGGATTCGAACCAGGGTCGTCTCCTTTACTAGACTTCTGTATTACCTATTACATCACGAACTCGTTGGAATTACCGCGTTAAAAAATTGTATATAAAGAATCGTTATTGGGTACACATAAGGATACGTAGTTTTATTATAGTATAGGATATTTAATTCAAGACACTATAAGCATTACAGTAATTTTTAGGAATGTATATCGGCTTTCCTTCACTTAATATGGTAGCTAGGATGTAATTTTGTTATTACACTCGGACTTGGTATGTCTGTATAAGCTAACCATGCGGCCTCCGACCGTCGGGGTGATCTTATACAGACACATTCCGTCCTCGTGTGATAACAGTGATATGTAACGAAATGGTTCCCACACTAACCTGACTAAAACATTATAATAATTGAGTGAATATCACCCAAGATAACTTTTAAGAAGATCAGTAATGTTTATTTTTGAAGATGTAATATTAGGTAACACAAATTGTAACCACTGACATGCAATATCAGACAAAAGATTTCCAGATGACTGAAATCTTACTAGACCTGCTATATCACACACATTTAAAATGAGTTCCGTGTTGTTTATATGTTGTGATTGTCTTCTGTCTTTTTGTCGGACTACGGATGACAGCGATTGTAAGAACACTTTGCCGGTAACTTAAATACGTTTGTTGATGATCCTGCATCTATGGGTGTAAAATTAAATGGATGTAGTTTTGCTCGACATCTAGCAATGAATTCCGCTCAAGCCGTTGCTAGGGGTACAATGAGGTATGAGCAGAGCTTATTGTTGAAGGCCTTATGGTACTTCAAGATGAAGAACAACAGTAAAAGCGTTGTTCCATTGTTTGGTTGTCTCATGTACATTTACTCCATAACGTTTCATTGTTTACTTTAAACAGACTGAAAAACGTTAGAAAAAGATCGTAGAGAACCGAAAGAAATCGGATGGTACGAGTCATGGAAAATCCAGTTATATGGTGTAGTTCAACACGTATATATCATGAAATCCGGTCTATAGATTGAAAAAAAGAGCGTAGCTGAAGTATTTTTTTCCCTAGCCTAGAATGAGGAAATGGAAATAATAATGATGCTTTTTACTAGGAATGGCAAAATATCTGCAATTTGATACTCGGGTAATCGGTACAAATGCTCACCAGTACTCGAGTACTCGGATCATTGTAATAGATAATGGATAGCGACCCTTTGTTTGACGTGGAACGAGGACTCGCAACGTAGAACTTCTTGGCTTTTCAATTGATTCTTTCATGTCTTTTTTTCATGAAACGTGTTTTAATTGTCAATTTGACAACATGTATTAATTTTCAAAACCCTTCCGGAGCACCTCATGTCACTCTCGGTTTTCATGGGAGTTCACACTATGAGTGCTTTAGTTTTTAATTTCGTCTTTTTATTTCCGTGTCTTGTGGTTGTCTCATGCCCTTGTTTTGTCTTTGTTTTTCTCTGTTGCCGTTTTTGCCATGTCTTCGGATTTCGCTTCCATTGTTCCTTCGGTATTCTACTGCCGTTGTTTTAAGTTAATCACGTCCTACACACATAAAATAATAAAACTAATTGGCAAGCAATCAGTTGGCAGCCTGTACTATAGAAATTTGCTTTGCTCTAATTTTATTTACGTTAATTAAGGGTCTTTTTATAAAAAAAAAATAAATATCCTTTCTCCCGTTAAAAAAAGTTTTCTTCTGTTCAACAGGCCGGTCCTTTAAGTTAATGAACATGTTAAAAAAATTGTCGCATGACTGTATATCTGCTATTAGAGAAGTTGTTGTTTTTTTTTTTACAAAATACAATTAGCAAATTAATATCAAGTAGTGTTTTGATAAGAACGGCTGAATTTCGAGATTTTTTTTAAAACTAAAATTAATTATTTTATGAGAAAATTATAGAAAAAGAAAAACATAGAATAAATGCGTAAATGCGTAACACATGGTGTGAAATACAGAAATATTAGGTGCCTGTAAATGAGAAGCAATTGATAGAAAATGAAAATATGAGTTTCGTAATTACAAAAGTCTTGCTAGTGCCCGCACCAAGTTCGGCTGTCCCGAGTTCCTATCGTTGTCTACGTTTGTCTTTTGTCTAATTCGTGTTCTTCATGTGTAGTTCCATGGTAGATTGTGTCATGTAATTATAATTGCAGCCATTGTGGGTGTAAATTTCCTGTTATCCATTTTTACATTGCATACGGAAAAGTACAGAGAAGGTACTTAAAATACATGACTGAAATTAAGAAAACATCCATCAATTTAAGAATAAGTCGAGTACTCCACAAATATTGTACCCGAGTACTCAGCTTCAAAACGGATACTCGAGTATTCGAGTATTCGTTACCATCCCTACTTTGTACTGTTATAATTGCAAATGTTTCACTTGGGAACTACTTTTAGCATTTTTATTGACCAATATGTAAGTCAAAGTCTTTAACAACTCTTTAATTGGAAGTACATTGTATTTGCACTGACTTAAAGTTGACCTTTGGTTTGGACATATATTTTCAAATCACCACTGCTGTAAACTGCTGTAAACAAAGCAGGGGATTGTTTCCCTGTCAATTCAAACGCAGTATCACTCAATAAATAGTTTTAATTAAGAATGTCATCATTGATTGCAGTTTTAAGAGGGACCTCTTTAAAGCTAGATATCAGTAAGGTACCAGCAGATTAACTTGCTTAGTCTGTGCAATAACTGGCCTGCAAACGTGAACACCCTGCTTTTCAAAATGTGAAACTTATCATATTACCTTAGAAATAATTGTCGAGGAAAAAACGCTTTGATCATATACCCAACTGTCACATTTTGTTGAAGATCCATTAAATTCTATTGTACAGGTCGTGACATTGTAACTCTCCAATCCCTGTGTTGAGTTGACATACACGGTTCCTGGTGAACTGTATTGATCATTTTCAAAAATCTTGCACCTAAAATATATTTCAGGTCTATGGTATAATTCAAAAAGACATCAAGTTCACGTCAAGTTTTTGTTTTTCCTGATATTAACAGATTGATTCTAAAAAATCAGCAGTCTTCACTTGATAAAGATTTATTTCTCGATGTATTATCAAGCTCTATCAAGATTTATCATCAAGCTCTATCAAGATTTATCATCAAGCTCTTTCAATGATTAATCATTATTTTTGAAGAATGAAAAACAGTGTTGTACTGTTACAAAACATCATGTGGTGTTCAGATTGACAAGTAATTTGACCTGCCTATTATAATTATCTAACGGGAAAAGATTTACAAAGAAAGGATATGGAGTAAATGTACATGAGACAAAGTCTCTACAAATACATGATTAATCCAAGCAATGGAACAACGGTCTTATTGTTGTTCTACATCTTGAAGTCACCACAAAGCCTTCAACAAAGATCTATAATATATTATCTCATACTTCATAGTATGGTCAATGTACATATATCATCGCTTACAGGGATATTAATGTTCTATAGGCAGGAGTAGAGTGAGCTTAAGCGTCCCTAATATTTTCATATTTGAAAATGATCTTTCACTTTGTACATTGTATATGTAAAAAGTAAAAAAAAGTGTTGGCTATGTAAAACATAGAAAGGCGAAAGGAAGACTTTTGATGGAATTATCAAATTTCTAAATATAAACACATACAATTAAAGTGATTTCTAAACTTCAAATGTTGCCTTATATATATTTTTTTCACTATTAGCTTATATTTTAAGCCTGGGTAATATTTATCAAAGTCTATTTTATAGTATAATAGAATCAAAAGCGATTAGAAAAATAAAACTGTGGACTCACTGAGAACATTTAATTTTATTTTTATATACGTTCTAGCAAGGGTGATCTGAGTAGGATTACCCCAATAATTTCACTTTTTACCTTGTTTTTCAAGACCAGATTTGAGAACTAGTAAGATTTTCATGTTTTACTATCAAGACTACCTCTGAGAGTACTTTTTGAAGGATCATTTATACAGAACATGCTACACCTGATATGAAAAATTACATTATGAAAAAAAAAACACTTTTAAAGACATAAATTTCTATTTGCTTTATTTTGTCTAAATATAATTGTTCACTTTATACAGCTAAAAAATAATTGAAATAATATTTCTTCAACTTTAGAAAGTCTGGAACTAAATATTGATAATTTATCAAGCTATAACGGAATGTGAAAAGAAAATGGGAGCACTGAAGGTACCCGAAAATCTCTAATTATCATAAATTTTATCTCATCAAATATCGATAACTTTTGATATTATTATAATTTTTTCTTCTTTTATACATGACATTGTGTTTTTTGCTCGTGTCAGAAAGAAAAAATAAATTAGATTAACTATAATGAATGTTCCCCTGACGAGCAGACCGCCGGGGGGAAAATAAAGCGCGAATTTTGTAAAATCGAATCCCTTTACGATTATTGCAGCTTTCCTGGGTTTTAAAATATGAACCAAATGATTTTTGGTTTGAAGACGTCATTTTATTATTTTTCTATTAGGATTCTATTGTAATTTATTCTCTTTCAGCTTATGTGGATTTCATAATGTTTTGATCTGAGACAAGAACTAAATTAAAAGTAACTACGGTATTTGTTATTACATAAACATTTTAAAAAGAGGGTTCTATTATGTGAAATTACTTTAAAACTTTTAAGAACCCTTGCATTCATATTAAAGCTTAGAAATTGATTTATGACATTTTCAAAAGTAGTTTCATTTTCGTAAAAGAAATTTCTACATTGTCAAACCTAGATCTTTAAAACAAATTGTGTTTTTGTGTTCACTTTTCAAGACGTTTGACCTTTTTCCACATTTTTTTTCTCCAAAGCCCAATAGTGTCTTCGTAAAACTTGGTACATATTTAACTTATCGAAAGTTAACTTATATCAAGGTATACTTAGGGTGTACTTGTTCTTGAGAATATTTCTCATAAAGATGCAACATCATACTTTCAAATGTTGGCATTTGATATTATTTGCAATTTCAAAATCCTGATCTGACAACTCATTTATTGTGCCCACATCTCATGATTTTATTACTAGATGTTTTGTTTTTTTGTCGTTTTAATCTGGATATGGGATGTTGTCTCCTTGACATTTACCCCATTTCCTTTCTTTTTCATATTGACACGATGAGTGCCCTGTGGTTGTATATATGTGGTGATTGTCTTTTCTTGGGTCTTTTTGTCGGGCAACGGATGACAGCGATTGTTTAAAACACTTTGCAGGTTCATTTTATGTTTGTTGACAATTCCACATCCATGACATGATAAACATGGATGTAGCATTGCTCGACATCTCGGTCACATTTTTAAAAAAGGGACTAGCTAAGGCCTCTCATGACCAAATTTTGTTCTTATTGGCTCTTTGGCTGCAGAAGAAAATATCTTTGTATGCTTTTTCATTTGGTCCAATGTTAAGCAATGTCCCTGCTGGTGGCAATTTTTAAAATTATGCGGGTATTGTATGTAATTATAAAAGAGTAACAAAACATCTAACTTAAGAAAAAATAAAACCCAAAACACAGAACTTACGCATTGACAGCATGACAGGAGCGATAAAATACCCGAAATAACCGAAAACATTTAATTCTCCAGATTTTTTTAATAAAAATCATTGGAGATCAATTATTTGAAATATTAAGTAAAAGTTAAACAAAAATGAAAGACATTGTCACTTAAGTGATGATTTTCGATTCTCGCCCAATTATTGCTGAATACATAACTACATACATACCTATGTTTATGTTCCCCAAAAATAAAATTCGATGCAAATGAGGTCATTGCATTGCAGACTGAAGCTGCTGATAACATAAACACAAATATTTTTTGATAAAGACCAAATTCTCCAATTTCTTTCAACAAATTGTCATACTTCATTCTGAATTCATTGATATGCTTTTCAAAACACCGTTTTGCTTAGTTGACAGTTTTATATTTAATGACAACTATCGCCATAAAGCAAGCTGTGTCGCTGAGTACAAAGTGACACATCTAAGCACGTGGCTTGTGAATATTTTAGTTTGACTACACAGATGCAATTGTACAGGAATAAAGTTTGATCTATGCAGTAATAAAGGTAATCACTATTTTCTAAGGCAGAAACTAAAAATTAACAAGTTTCTTTGAGCTCTTTAAAAAAAATGGTAAAGATATCCTTCCAGTCATTATGTCACTCCAGACGTAGTCGGGTTGACATGTTGTTATTCTATGTTTCTTCTGATTACTTATTAAAGGTCTTTCCCCACATGAGAAAGACCTTATTGTTTTTCCTTTAATTATCATCTTTTCATCCGCGGTCAATAGAATAAAAGTGTCACGACATACCAATTCAATACTTAGTACACTTAATTGATTTAATGAGGGGACGAAGCCAACGACCCTGTTATACCGATCTATTTCTAGTAACCGAGTTATCTGCCCCGGAACCCAAAACCTTGTTTTTGAAGTATCTCGTAAACCATAAAAGATAGCCGATGAAGTATAATTGGAAATATGTTCCTTAGGTCATGGCAGAACTTCAGTATATTAGGATCGAAATCATATGATATATTTTTTGAGTTATTGCCCCTGGACGTTTTTGAGCTTCAGTCAATGCAAAATGTCCTAAACAGTTAGTTGCAGATACCCTGCACCATTGATGATGGCATGAACATCAATGGCTTCAATATGGACTCAAGGTCAAGGGTAAATTTTCATCTTGACTTTTGACCCTGAACCTTGCTATCATTTTATTTCGGCAACCGTAATAAATAGCTGAAGAAGTACTACAGCAAAAATGTTGAGAATGTCAAGGCCTGTATTTGTTTCAATTGGACCAAAGCTGTCTCCTCCGAGTTTAATTACCCTTCACACCTTTCAGAAAGGTCATTTTTACCTAAAACTTCTAAACTTTAACAAATAGTATTGTAGATATTATTTACAAAAGTAATCATTAAGAAGAAGCCTTCAATTTCAGACCAGGGGCAATAGTCGACAAGATCGCTTGTCATAGCAAAATGTTGGCCTTTTAATTGTAAAAACTTTTGTACTTTGAGAGATGGCTGATGAAATATATTGGAGAAAAATATGAGTCATATGAAGTGTAAAAAATGGAGAAGACCTCGTAAGTTATGTCAACTTGTGTCTGATCCTATTGTCTTGTGTATTGTTTGACAATAAAATAAGTTTAAATTTAACCTACAATGGCTGAAAATTATAATTACATGCCACAATCTGCTATGGACCTACACATTAGGAACACGAATAAGACAAAAGACAAACGTAGACAACGATAGGAACTCGGGACAGCCGGACTTGGTACCGGCACCAGCAAGAGCCAGTGGTAGGGTTAAACCGGTTTATGGGTACCCAAACCTCCCCTTTATCTGTCCCGTTTCCTATAGTATAATAAACAAACGAATAAAACCCAATATAGGTAGACTACTAACTCCATCACCACAATCTTGAAAGGAAAGAAAAAAAAAATATGTAATTTTGAAAGATGGGTCGAGGGGTGCTCGCTGCTAAACTGCCGGCTAGCTCAAGGAGCCTAGTCTGCTGGTAGAACATTTGGTCTACGTTTGGTACATTAGGTCCAACATAATTTGACTTTTGGCTTTAGACCTAGGGCCCAATTTTTTTGGAGATACGATTTTAGGCTCAAAACAATAAAGTTACAAAAAAAAACTTTTTGAAGAAAATCTGTTTAGTACAATACGACCGAAAAATATTTTCAATGTCAAAGTCAGGGTCCTTAGCAACAACGTTATTTGCCATAAAAGTCTCTTGCAATCATAACTTCTATTTTTGACCTTGTAAAGAAGAAATAAATGGCATTTCCACCCAGAAGTGATCCTCATCTCCTTAGCAACAAGCTTCTTTTTTTCGGAAAATCCCTATATAGCAACTAATAAGCAAAAAAATAAGAACTTTTTTATAAATCATATTTTTGACGAGAATAGTCAATACAATCAAGCTATAAAATGCAATTATGGTGAAAACTGGCAACAGACCTTTCAATTGATCTCTGAACAATTGACCTTTTAATTATTCTTGTTGTTGTTGTTGTTCTTTTTCTTCAAATAATTCTTTTCCGAGCGATCATTTTGAAATGGCCGAATGAAATTTCAAACTTAGAATAAAGTTGAACCATTATCTAAATTTTTATGCTGTATGTTTAAAATTTTCAAAATGGCCATCATTTTCAAGATGACCGCCATTTTACCTTAAAACTGAGGATGCAGTATTTCAGATATTGCAAAATTTGTTCATATTTTCCAAAAAAGTTTAGTTAGAAAAGAGGACGTAATTTATGCGAAAAAAAAAAAAATCAAAATGGCTGTAATTTCCAATATAGCCGCCATGGTACGTAAATAAATGCGACATTTTCCAATTGGAAAGAAATCTGATTTCTTGGTAGATTAAAGGCTGTGAATGAAAATGGAATGGTCGAATTGATTGTCTAGGATTACATCGATTGACAATTGCGTATAATTGCAAATCAAGTGTTTGCTGTTCTTCCAAAAAAATTTATCAGATTAATATGAAAAAGAAAGGAAATGGGGTAAATATCAAGGAGACAACATCCCATATCTAGGTTCAAACGACCCAAAACAAAGCATCGAGGGGTCACCGTACGGTCTTCAACACAATGAGGAACCTCACACCAGCCCTAAATGGCCCCAAAAAGGTTAAAAAGTGAATAAATCAATGGAAACAAACCACATCCAATAACCCAAATATCAAGAAACTAAAATTTTATAAGAAGACAAGGACAAGCTAATGACCAACATATTCTTGACTTGGGACAGGCGCAAAAATTGCAGTGGGGTTAAACACGTTTTCTTGGATCCAAACCCCCTATGTGTAGTGAATGGCTAAAAAATTAATACACAAAAAGACTCACAGTAAAAATCAAGACGAGTACCCTAACAATGATGTACATAAAACATTAAGACAATACACACAAGTACTGTCCGGACAAATGCTCGCAGTTACTGACAGCTAGCTAAGGACATAATTTCAGTTGACTATGATATCAAGCCTTCTTACATATGAAACTTCAATTGAAATACTTCTAAATAGATTTGGTATAACAAAATCATCAATTATGAAAGAAGAACATGATATTGTGCAATGCCAAATATTGTTAATATGAAAAAATGTTTAAATTTAGTTATGGTGTAAAGCATTTAAGAGATTATCAATATTTTTGCCTACAAAAACCAGAAGTAAAGATTTAACAACAATGCTGTATTTATACCCTTTATGAATAAGTTTGTTGAACGGATTAATAAGTGTTGAAGGACAATTTTTGAATTTATGTGCTTTCGACTTGATGAGTGCCCTGTGTTTGTCTTGTTGTAATCGTCCACTAGCTTAAGACACTAGTGCTTTTGTCGGGCAAAGGATGACAGTGATTGTAAGAGCACTTTGCCAGTTTAATTAATGTTTGTTGACAATCCCACAAGAAATGGATGTAGCGTTGCTCGACAATTAGCAAAGAATTCCGCTTAAACCGGAACTTACTATGAGGTATGAGCAAAGCTCATTGTTGAAGGCCTCATGGTGACTTCAAGACGAAGAACAACAATAAAAGCGTTGTTCTTTGCTTGTTTTTACCATGTATTTGTAGAGACTTTGTCTCATTTGCATTTACTCCATATCCTTTCATTCACCATTTGTAAATGATATTGCCATAGAAGTTTGGATGTAAAATGCCCTGATGTATAAGAGCCCGGCATGTAGAGCCAAATTTTCTCAATAAGTCAATGTATCTATAATAAAATTTAGAGAATGTTTTTATCAATTTATAATATCTAAACCCTTGATGCAGAAGTTTTTCAGTGAATCAAAGATTTCGGTCTTGAAGTCAGAAATCACTACATACCCGTGCATATCGAACAAGTTGTGAAATGTAGACCCCGTAAAAAGGGACTAACGGAACATCGCCGTTGAGATGGGGAAAATTGACTATAGGGAAGGAGAAATCATCCCTTTTTGTCATAAACCTTACTGTTTAACTTTCCTTGATTTATTGATATATCAAGATCAAAAAAGGAGTATAATCACTGCTGCTATTGGATTTATTTAAAGTAGGTTCTGCAGGATAAATTTCATCAGCAAATTTAGAAAATTCAGGATTATTTAAGGCCATAATATGTTAAGAAAATAGTTTGATGTATTCAAATGAATCTTTGCAGGTAATTTGAGATCAATGCAAGGAGCAACTCGGGAACTTTTAAAATTTCCTATAGACCGCTATTTCGAAGTTGGTCACTAAAGGAAATATGAGCGTCAGATTTCAGAAGCATTCGATATCCTCAGTTTTTATCCGTTTAAACAGGGTAAAATTGTTTTGCACATGTATCACTTCTTCTTGGTCATAGACAATGTATAAAACCTTATCAACTTCCAATTATATTTTCATATTTTTAAGGCATATATACAGCTAATGGAAAAATCTAGGGAGAACTGTTTCCCGCCAAAACGTTGACGTCCTATATCTCAAAAAGATTTAAATGGATTTTCATTTTGTTTTTGCTCATGTTTTCCTATTAGAAAAGTATTTAAAAACAAAAGGCCGGCATTTTAATTCTAATTACAAAATTTCTGATACTCGTACTCTCACATACGTCACAATTTCATTTTTTTTGTCTCAAACAAGTTGTAATGCAAAAAATAAATAAATAAAAAGTAAACAAGAGGCTCTCAAGAGCCTGTATCGCTCACCTGGCTCCTGCAGCACTATAATTCCCAACTGATGGTCCATCTTTGTACATAAAAATCAGAAACTTTTAATAAAATTTAATTGAAATTGTTCAAGCAGTGTCAGAGAAGATTTCTGAATGCAGTTTCCAAACGAAAGGGGCCTATGTTAATCTACGTTCCCTGCTGGCAGCTATTTAACATAAAACTTTGAAGAGGGTCACATAAGGACTATCATATCAAAATTCTACTGAAATTGTTCAAGCAGTTTCAGAGGAGAAGATCTTTTTATCAAGTTTTGCTACTGGTGGCCATGTCGGAAGACGGATCAGCACCAAAGTAACAAGCTTGGTCAAAATCTCGCAAGTTTCATTTATACAATGTTTAAATTGAATCCATTCAATGGTTTCCGTGATATCTTTGTATGCATCTCCCCTTATTCATTGCTGGCAGCCATGTTGGATGATGGATCAGCACTGAAGTAACAACACTTGGTCAGCTTCACATAGGCAAAGTTTGGATTAAATCTATTAAGCAGTTCTCTAGAAGAAGATCTTTTGTTAAATTAAGTTCACAGCTGGTGACACGTGGTCAGCACCTGACAGGCATCATTCGTGTAATGTTTGATTTAAATCTATTCAGCAGTTCTCTAGAAGATCTTTGTGTGCATTTCCCATAGGGTCCAATGCTGTCGGTCATGTAAGATGACAGATTGGCACCAAAGTAATAACACTTGGTCAGCATCTCATAAACATCATTCATGTCAAGTTTGGTTCAAATTCATCCAGTGGTTCTAAAGTAGAAGTTCTTTGTATGCATTATCCCCTAGGGTCCAATGTTAAAATTAAGATCCCCGCTGGCGGCAATGTTGGATGATGAGTCGGCACCAAAGTAACAACACTTGTCCAGCACTCATAAGCATCATTCATGCCAAGTTTGGTTCAAATCCATTCAGTGGTTCTCAAGAAGAAGTTCTTTGTATGAATTTTCCCATTATGTCAAATGGTGAACTAAGTTCCCCGCTGGCGGCCATCTTGGAAGTGGTCAGAAAACTTGAACATGTTGAATAAAATATAGTCCTTAACATGCTGAACAATTTTGCAATTTAAACTTGACCTCTATCTCAAAGCGTTTTGGAAATATAGGCCAAAAAGTAAAAAATCACAAAAAATTGACCAATAAAGGGCCACAACTTATATATAGGTCCTTGGATTTTATTCAAAATATCCATGTGGGTAGATCTTAACATGCTAAACATTTTTGCAATTTAAACTTAACCTCTATCTGTTATAGTTTTTTTTAATAAAAATAAAAAAAAAACATCAAACTTTTGAAAATTTTACGGAAAAAAGGCAATAACTCTTAGACGGGTCATCAGATTTTCTTCACATTTTCAGCATAGGTAGATCTTCTCATGCTGATTATTTTTACTCCAGTCAGATTTTTGGTATCTGTAACGGTTTTTGAGTTATTTGCCAAAAACTGTAATTAACCCCTAGGTTCTATTTTTAGTAACGGCAGCCATGTTGTTTGACCTAAGACATACAAAATAACAAATTTGAAACTAGATACCCTAGTGATGATTCATTTAAAGTTTGGTTCCATTTGACCCAGTGGTTTCAGGGGAGAAGATTTTTAAAAGTGAGGTAACGACGGGCAGACGACGGACGCCAAGTGATGGCAATAGCTCACCCTGGCGTAGCCAGGTGAGCTAAAAAAGGAAAGAGGTCAAGAAAGAAAAAATCAATTTCAAGCATATTTGATTCATGGAAAAATTTGACGTTTGATAACGTGATAGAATCTTCAGACTGGTTGCAAGGGGAAAATATGATAGTGTTTGCAATAATTTATTCAGAAATTCATATTTGATTTTTTGGATATAATTGCATTTGACGTGTTCCCCGATTGCATTTGGCAATAGGACATTTTGAAAATTACACATAGGCATACAGACTACAAATGGACATTAGGATCTTGATTTACAAAAATGCAGTAGTACAAAGTCAAAACAATAATTACAAAAATATAGCTTTTATAGTCCTTTAATATTCCGCAATATTCCAATTTCTCCTACCTATGAAATGTGTTTACATTGTTGTTACATTGCTAGGTTTTGCCATGTGTTTGTAGAGATTTTGTCTCATTTTCAGTTGCTCCATACCCTTTCATTGTTAATTACAGTTGATTCGTTATGTGTGAGCAAGGATATATTATGCAGACTTTTTCATTAGGCATATGTATCTCTGTGAGCGCAATATTCATCAAGGCTTCGATAAATTCCGTCTCATACAAACAGAAAGATGTTCCTAAATGAATATCAGTTTCTAAGATCTATTTGATATCTATATATTACGTGATTCGCAAATAGCTAATAACAAAGGGCATTTCTCATTCTCGATTTTATTGAAATGTTGTTACGAAATGCCAGAAACTGATAAAAAAAATCCAGAAAAACTGGGACTTAATTTAATTCTTTTCGTAAAAGTGGATATCGACGGGATTTTCTAAAAAAATCCGTTAATTTGGCTTTGGATTCCAGTGACCTAAGACTTTATACATATGCTGGCCTCTGACTGATACTACCGATGTCTAGTGAAATACATGACGACTATCTACCAAAGACTTCGGGGAGTTTTGAGTTTGATTCTTCCGTAGTACGACAGATTTTTACCAGCAGACCAGATTCCTTGAGCTAGTCGGCAGTTAAGCAGCGAACACCCTTTGACCAATCTTTCTAACTTTGTTCGGTTCTCATTTACTTTACGTTTTGTCATATGCTTTTCTTTTCCATGATAGTGGTCATAGAGTTAGTAGTCTACCTGTATGCGGTTTTATTCGTATGTTTATTATACTAAAGGGAAACAGAATAGAGAAAGGGGAGTTTTGGTACCCATAAACCGGTTTAATCCTACCACTGGCTTTCGCTAGTACCGGTTCCAAGTCTGGCTATCCCGAGTTCCTATCATTTTTTATGTTTGACTGTTGTCTTCATTATTGTTTTTCTGATAGAGTTTGCTTGTGAATTGTGGCATGTGGTTGTAGTTTTTCGGCAGTTGTAGGTGTTTACTGTTATACTGTTTTTGTAATGCACACACACACACACACGCACACACACACAC
>MJUU01022513.1:0-11763 GCA_002080025.1 Modiolus philippinarum
GATGAATTTTTTAGAGACTAAGAGATGGAATTCCGGTTACCAGAGAGGAATGTTCAAAATATTAAAAAATACCAAACTGTACTCGATGCGGAAGACTTAGTTATAGCGATCATATCTGCTTTGCCGTTAAAAGTAAGTGTTTTAGATGTGGACATTTTGGACATTATGTAAAGTTGTGCTTCACAAGATTAACAAACAAACAAGTTAAATATGAAAAACGTAAAAAGCGGGATTCACAAAGAATGGAAGCATACAAGTCAAAAAGTGTAATGACAATTTTTCCATACTCTCATCTCAGTGATAACGATTTCCATGAAACTATGAAATCCATGGACAACACATTAAGAACTGAACTCAAGGAAGTTAAGAAGCAAAATAAACAGTGGGAAAAGGCTAACTTTAAATTAGGCAAAGCTTTGGGTTTTAATGATGCACGAGTAGAAAATTTTGAGCGTGAACTCCGCCACCTTAAAGGGGAAAACTAAAAATTGCGTAGTCCGCACGGGGATTTGATAAAGAAATACGACGAAGAAGTGAACATGTTAAAACCGGAAATCCGTCAGTTTAGAACATTTTCTGCAGAAAAGATGAGACAAATAAATAATCTACAAATGGACATCAACTATCTAAGTGGTCAAATTCAGTTCAAGGACAAACTAATTTCGGAATTCAAAATTAAGGTCAGCGAGTATAAAAAAACAAATGGAGCAAGAACAGAAAGTCACTAATTGAGAAAAGTAGGTTCGAGACACTTTCGCAAAAGAACAGTGTAAAGTCAAAAAAGAGGGAAAAGAGACAGTAAGCAGCCTTTTTACAGACTCTGGGTCAGAGTCTATCCGGAGCAGGAAGGAATTGTCATAGCGCAAAAAAAAACGAGATTCTTTTTGTAATTTGGATAATTTTTTATATTTCTATATTTCATTATGTTATTCAAAAATCGTCCTTATTTATTTTGATAAAGCCGTTAATTTAAGAAATACTAATTGTAAATTAATTTAATTAAGACTGTGTCATAAGTGACAAGTGGAAGAGTAATTCCGGACTAATCATTACGAATGAAATTAGCACAAAATCATAGCTAAGTATATAATCAGGACAATTTGCTAGTTTCGTTAGTTCGGAAATCCGGCATTCAGAATACGGACCCCGTATTCCTAAAATTGGACATTCGAAATTTTTGTGAAGTTTATAATTTGTTTATTGTTATACTGTTTATGTTATACTAGATAAATTAAAAGTTTCAACGGATCATTTGTGTATTGCTTTCGCAACAGACTTTTCTACAGCTAGTTCCCCAAGTGTTGAAATTCCATTACGAAAATAGCCTTATGTTAATCAAATGAACATGTTACATTTTATTGACCGCCATGCAATGCAAAAATGGACGCTTTACCGAAATGCAATGCGACGCCTTACCGGATCTGCTTTTTCTGATTCTAATACTGTCTGACGCCATGACATCAGACAATAGTTAAGTATCATCTAACTTTGCTCAGAACAATATTTTTTGGGTGATAAAAATATGTTCAAAAGTATGGCTAATAGAAAAAAATGTATGGGTATAAATGTATGGCCGAAATTTCAAAGTATGGGTGCAAAAAGAATGTTTGCCCTTGCATTTTGAATGTTTGGCCATATATCTTGAAAGTATGGGTCATTCTTTTTACAAAGCTGTCCTTTGAGGCCATACAAATCAGTGTATGGCTGAAAAACTCAAAGTATGGCCATACATTTTCAAAGTATGGTCAATTTATGCCATTGTATGGCCATACAGTTTTGTACGGGTAACCAAAGAGACAAACTTACCATATAGTATGAAATATTCCAAAATGTTAAACATTTTCAATGTAGCCTATAGTGGATAAAGAGGAAGTCTTGCAGCACTGGGCTATCTTTTAATTGAATGATTAATTAGAGTTTAACGTCCAGTGAGCAATATTTCAGCTATATCAGGACGAGAAGAAGTAAATCAATTAAAAGAATATAAGTAAGAGAAGAAAGAAACGAAGGTTGAAGGGACAACCAGGACGAGTTTTGATTACAACTGGAAAAGGAGAGAAATGGGTAGGGGCAGGAAATTTTGCCTTTTGTGACTGCTCTCTTTAAACACAATATAGAAGGGGTCTTTATACTGCATGAGAGTGGCGTTTCTCCACACAGTTTGGCTACAATGGTTCGCGATCAGGCTTTCCATATTATGACCTGACTACCCCACATAGAGAGGGCATTCCCCTATTCACCAACTGGGGACGCACCCGGAAGCTCTGTAGCCGGAGCCCCTGAAAACCGATTCAGTCTTTTGATCATCAGTTTAAGCTGTATAGCAAATCTTGTCTGTTTGAATATATCTGCAAGTATTATATTTACCCCAAGTTTTTTTTTATAGTTCTACAGATCTTGCCTATCATTGAACTCCATGACTTATCACAATGCCAAAATTTGCATGACTATGACCCCCACGTGGTTTCCCTTTCTCAAAATCTTGACCGTTTGTATTTTTCTTTAATGATACTAAAACTTCAGCAATCATAAATATTGTCAAACATACATATGGGGTAATAACAAAATTGCAGAATAGATTTGTCAAGAGTCGGAGTCCATGAGACAAAAAAGCAAATCAAGTGGAAACACTTCGATAAATTGTCGACCGCAATGGTCCAGACTTGGTATAGCAGTTTCAAACAAATGGTGGGTTAAACCGGTTTTATGGCATGCCAACCCCCCCCCCCCCCCCTTTTCAACTGCGGTAGTGTCCGGTAGCAACCCAAGAGCATAAAAAGGTCGTAGACAATTTAAAGAAATGACCATCCCAGTACTAAGTAAAAAAATTTAAAAAAAATAGAAGTACTTGATACTTGTGGAATATGTCTCGAATTATAAGAATTCAAAGACATCCTCGACCAGTGTTATTGGACACTTCAATCGTTTTATTTGAGCCTTGGTAGCTCAGTAGATCAGAAACAGTTTCATCTGGAAGTGCATTTAAATTACATTGACCTGAATTATCACATTTATAAAGAGTTGAGATAAATCTACTATAAACCATAATGGATACCGAGAAGCAATTGATTGGTGCAGATTACTACATCATTTCTTATCAAAGTGAACTTGATGATTTAATCAAAAATAGTGATGAAAATTTTACAATAATAATTGATCAACATCATGCGTCTTTTTAAGAATTGAATGCATTATTTTGATGTTTCATTGGGGTATGAAAGTGTTGGCCGAAGAAAATTTTTAATGAACCGCGGTGTTGAAAATGTGCGCCCGGTCAACACTTTCATAATCCCTATGAAACTTCAAAATAATGCATTCAATTCTTATAATTACATTTTAAAACCAAATCATAAAAACAAATTTATTAAAAAGGTCGTACGTCATGTACAATGGGATTCTTTTTTTAATAATTCATCCGCCATGTGGTCATATGATCAAATGTATTTCACGGGAATTGCAACTTAACATTGAAATGCCACGTGAGCGATGTTACCTATCAAATTGAAAAATTCAAATGAATATTCATGAAATGTAATTATTGAAAAGTACAGCAATATTGACATGATTGATAGCATGAGTACTGACATTTTTCAAAATCATGTGTTTTCAAATGTTCAAATTGTTGAACACAAAATGTCTGTAGTCACAAACCAGAAAGAATTTATTCATATATCCTTTTACACTGCTGTACCTATCAGTACAGATCAAAGTACTAATAAATGTCATGATATAGGTCAATTGCTAGTGAAAGTTAGAAATGCAAAAATACCCATTTGGCATAAAATACAGAAAATTTCGTTATGCTGTACACATGTTTCCATGAGTAACCTCTCATCAGCAGCATTAGAATCAAAGCTTGCGAAGGTATCGGTAGTAAAGGACAGATTGGTAGAAAAGGTCAGAATGTAAGAGAAGATCAGATCGTTACTGAAGGTGCAGTTGAGGGTCATAGTGTTAGTGATGAATGTCAGAGTGTTAGTCATGTTAGTGAAGGACAGAGTGTAAGTAAAGGTGAGAAAGTATGCAAAGTTCAGGGTGTTAGTGAAGGACTGAGTGTTAGTGAAAGTCAGAATGTTATTGAAAAACAGTATTGAAGAAGGACCGAGTGTTATAAGATAAAATTGTGAGAATGTAAGTGAAGGTCAGGGTGTTAATAAAGGATATAGTGTAGGGAAAGGTTAGGGTGTTAGTGAAGATGAGAATGTAAGATAGATATCATATTGTGAGTGAAGGTCAGAATGTAAGTGAAGGTGAGATTGTTAAAGATCAGAATATAGAAAGTAGAAAAAGAAAAAAGAAATCTGATACTTGGAAAAAATGTCAGAAAAAGAAACAGACAATCAGGTGTCGAGTATACGGAGTATGTGTGTAAGTTTGCTAATAGATAACTTTTTTCATTTTTACTGTGTAGTGATCATTTAAATCTTATTTCCATTCCTTAAAACAAGTTATTCATTTCCATGTCACTTTCCTTAGAATTTTAATCCAATTTTGTCTTATTGTATTTCGCTGTAAGGATGATTTCTTTTTTGAAAAAGCATAAAACTGTCAGTACAGATACTTGTCTTATAGATTGGTATAAGGTATATCCTTTATATTTTAATTGACGTTTTAATTTTACCGGCACCAATCAACAATTTTATGGTATTCGTGGTAACAAGTCTGTAACCATTGATGTATTTGAAGGAACAATCACCACACATACTTTCATTCCTTTCTTGCCTCCACGTTGTAAAGTCACATTGCATAAAGTCTTCTTGATTCTAAGCGATACTCTAGTCAACAAAGTTCATTAATTTCTACTGGTATATCATTTAAATTTCCCACTGATTGACTGGGGATATGATCAGCGTTCAGTGCCTTGCTACACGTCTGGCAGATATATTCTTTTCCATCCAATCTTTTGTAATTTGTACAACACTATCGCAGATGTATTTCAGATGGTTTTTTTTTGTTGATATTTTACTTTTGAAAATACAATTATTGAGTTTCTGTGACAAGATGTGAATAAATAAGTATGATCTTTTAAACCATGTTTACAGTTTTTCTATGTAGCGTTGATGAGTTAGATTTTTATTTTGATATCCTCTGCCAAATCTGATCTCTGATTCCGTCTTCTAGTTATCTCCCTTCTTTTTTGTTTTTTTTTTCTTGTCATTTGGCAACTCCAGTTTTTGTTCCTGTCTTCCAATTTTCTCCCTACTTTTAATTTTTTGTTTCTTGTCATCTAGTAAAAATGAACGTCTTTCTTGTTGTTGATCAGCATCATTTGACTTCAAATCTATTATGTTTTCTGGTAATTTCAGTCTCTGTTTCTGTTTTCCAGTTGCCTCCCTTCTTTGTATTTCATATTGTCATTGGTAAAGATGAAGGTCTTTTTCGGTGTTCAGCAGCATCTATCAACTTTATTTCTATTGTTAAGTTTTTGTGTCTGTCTTCCAGATGTTTCATTTCTATACATCTGTTTTCAGGGGCTCTGGCTATAGCTAAATTTCCTGTCCCTACCCATTTCTCCACTTTTCCATTAGCAATCAAAACTCGTTGCCTCCGGTTGTCCCTTCTACCTTTATATCTTTCTTCTTTAACTTACATGTTTAATTGATTAACTTGCTGTCGTCCTGATATATTGCTGACTGAACGTTAAACTTTGATTGATTGATTGATTGAATGTTGTTTAACGTCTACTCAGCAATATTTCAGCTATATCAAGACGAGAACAAGTTTGTTAATAAATAAATCTTTGGGGTATGGAAAGGGCCATGGGACGGGAAATTCTGACTGCCACTGGAAAAGTAGGGTGAAATCGTCAAGGGCGGGGAATTTAGCCTTGTAGCTGATCACCTACGGACCACCCCAAAAAGAGCTTGCTACAAGGGTTCTTTAACGTGCAGGAAGCGTGGCACTTCTTCCAACACGTGGACCTGAGTTTACATCCCATCCGAAAGATGGGTTGTGTATTTATTAATCCCGCACAACCACGGAATGGGTCCTATTTCTATATCCCGGGACCCTCGGGGTCAGCCTCCGTTTAGGAGGGGTCATACCCCGCAAGCCGGAGATACAAGGTCCTATTTCTATATCCCGGGGTTCCCTCGGGGTCGTTAAACTTTGACTAATCAATCGATCAATCAATCTTTGTATTGCAAGTTTTGTGTTATTTGTAAGAAACAATATTCGGATTCTTATTTATTGTGTTAACTGTATGTTATTGCTTTCAATGAAGTGAAATGAAATAGCACATTTCAAGAAACATGTTGCTAGTGTCAGCTCAAGCATTTAATTATAGCCTGTTACTGACAAAATTTGGCTTTTCCTTTGCCGTTCCCTTTGCTACATGAATGAATATACCTTAAAATAGGAGTGCAGTGTAATTTTTATTTGAAAAGAATAATAATAAACAATGAAATCCGTCAGAAGCCTTTGTTGAAATAACACAGGACAATTCTGCAAACAAATCTGATTGATTGATTGATTGAATATTGTTTAACGTCTACTCAGCAATATTTCAGCTATATCAAGACGAGAACAAGTTTGTTAATAAATAATCACTTTGGGGTATGGGAAGGGCCATGGGACGGGAAATTCTGACTGCCACTGAAAAAAGTAGGGTGAAATCGTCAAGGGCGGGGAATTTAGCCTTGTAGCCGATCACCTACGGACCACCCCAAAAAGAGCTTGCTACAAGGGTTCTTTAACGTGCAGGAAGCGTTAAACAAATCTGTGTTAAGGACCAACTTTTAAAACCATTAAGCATTCAGTCTTGATTTTACTGAGAATTAGTTAGGACATTTTTCATAATTTTCATGATTAATGATATTTAGATTTTAAACATGGCAATGATGAACGTCTTTTCTTGTGTTGAATAGTACCTTTACACTGTATATCACTTTTAAATACATTTGAAAATTTAGATCTAATTTCATGTTTTCGTTTAGACTCTTTCTTCGTTATACTTTATTTCTGCTCTGGTGACATCATTGATCGTTTTAATTTCGTGTGAGCACGGGCCTTTCCCAATGTTTTTATTTTTGTTCTTTGTTTTATCTTCATCTTCAGAAACTCCAGTGTCATTTTTACTTCCAGAGCTTTTTCTCTTTAGACCAACCCTCTTGGAATGTTCATTTAATACTTTTGACCTCAGTGTTTCAGTATTAATTTCAAAAGATTTATTACTGGTCCGTGTAACACTGAACAATACAAGCTCCTAAAACTTTTTGAATTTTTTTTGTTTAAAAAGTTTGACCAGAAATTAAAAATATCAACTTCAAATTCAAGAAAAATTTAAAATTAAAAAAATCTAACCAAAGTATTAAATTTTTTTCTCAAACTTTTTACAATTTTGGACATTTCATCAAACTTTGCATGCAACTTGAATGAATGGATGCTTTTTATCGACTTTCTTTATACGGAGTGGTGCTGATTTTTTGGAAAGTGTTCTTACACAACCCCAGAAGTACTCTTGAAAAAAGACACGCAACTCTAGGGACTAAAAAGTGGCAGATATATATTTTTAAATAAACCATACCAGGACGACACTGACACTACAGTTTAAGCATGTTAAGAGTTGTTCCATTACCCCCTTTGTCGTCAAATTTGGATTTTATTATAACCCTGTAGAATAACCATTACTCCCGGAATCCTGACTCCCGAAAGGAGAAAGTTGGCCCCAACGATGTAGATTTCTTCCTCGAGGTCTCAGTGGGGTCGCGTCAATTTTTTTCCACTTTCCCGTTTCACGGATGGGGAAATATTTTACAAAAACCCTTAAAAGAGGCCCCTTTTACCTGTCTCCCAGGCTAAATTTTCAGCGGTTCCTGCTTCACGCGGGATATTCTTTTCTACTTTCACATGCTCTTTTTTTGCCAAGATCCCGTTTCCATGCAGCTCGCTTAAAAAATGCCAATCCTACGTCATGTTTATATCCTTTGTTAGCAATCTTCATGTATGATACTTTTTAAAGCCAGAAACAGTATCTTTGAATAAATACAAATCAGTACAGAGATAACGAACATATATATGCATATATCTTTGTCGATGTATTATAGTGAATTAAAAAAAAAGAAAATTTTAAAGATCACACAAAAGTAAGTTAATCTCCTTGTTTCCTGCCTACCCTAGTCCTCCCGTGTAACTTAACTCGAGATTAAAACTGGCTCGTATGCCAGAAATTACAATATTACAGTGATTTTCCTTTCTGCACGGTTTTATTTGGAAACTTCCTATATGGTAATTTTTCCTTTCTACATGATTTTGTTTGGAAACTTCCTTTTAATTTAAATTCTGCTTAAAACTAAGGAGTGTACACAAACTTATGCAGAGCTTTGTCCTTTGCAGATTTTAGCTTTACATTTGTTCTCTATCATTTTATACATCTTTCGGTTAATGGCTTACAAAATGTTTGATCTGCACAAAAAGACAAAATTTGTCAAATATAGCTACCTGCAGCAACAAAATTTACAGTAACTTTGGTATATAGTTATATATCAAACAACTCAAATGATGTCCAACATGTAGGTATTCATTGTGCTTAAATTAAAGGTCAGGTGGTTTTCTTTTAATTAACTGGTACTTTAAGACCACATGTAATTAATGAACTCCTGCTGGTACTTGATAAACAGTAGGGAATCACAAAACAATGTCATGCAATAAGTTCCCAATTTACAGTATAAATCTTGCATGATAAAGGCCAAATTTTGAAATAAAATGGCTGTACAGGCAAGAGTTGCCCTTTTTCTATTATTTACTTTACACATTTTTTGTATATATACTTTTGTTCAATGATAAATGCTAATTTTAATAGATATTATAGGACAAAATGTCCAAATATAGGACATTATAGGACATGGCTGATTTTTATAGGAAATATAGGATTTAAAGGACATCTGTGACCCATGAATGAGTTTTATAAGTTTTTAATTTATTCATCAGACAAGTGAGAATTCCACTTTTTAAAAACATGAAAAAGTTCAAGATTTTCATACATTGTCGCTCACTTTTAGCAGACGATACATATCTTATGGTGTGAGGTTCCTCACTGTGTTGAAGACCGTACTGTGACCTCTAGATGCTTTGTTTTGGGTCGTTTTAACCTGGATATGGGATGTTGTCTCCTTGACATTTACCCCATTTCCTTTCTTTTTCATACTTATGCTATTCAAGGAGAAACATATGTTCCGCCGTCATGATAACATTTACTAACGATGTATATTTGTTTACTAGTTAAGTACCGAAAAACTACAATGAAACACAGTGCAAACTTTTGAAAAAAAAAATCCCGTTAACATAACACCCTGTTATTACCTCCTGCGGTTACTTTCATACATTGTGCTTTACCCTTTCAGAAAATTTACAACTTTGTCATTAGATGTAACTTCATTCTTTTGCATACCTTTAGCAAGCGATTGTCCTGAGGAGCCATCGACTGATTGATTGGTTTGAGTTTTACAACTTTAAATTACATCAGTTCTTCTTCAACAAGTTAGGGAGCAACCATTTGATTTTTATGGGGGTGGGGGGNGGTGGGGGGCTATGGTCAAATTTAAAAAAAAGGCAGGACGGTACCTATACCAAAAAAAAAAAAAATCAAGGATGACTATGTGGGTTAATCCAGGTCAGGCTTGGAACAAAAATAAAAAGCCAGGATAGAAGTTACACACAAAAAAAAAAATCCAGGATGAAAAATTTGACCATAGAACCCCCCTAGAAATCAAATGGTTGCTCCTTATACATCTAAAATTATATACGTGTATTTCCAGATAAATGAGCCTTGTTTAGGGGGGGGGGGTCACAATATCCCATATCCCAGTGAGTCTGGACAAAATATCGTTTTGAAAATTGTTGATATCCCAAAAATTATTTAAATATCCCGTTTTTCACAGTCAAAATATCCCATATCCCATTTACAAAAGTCGTAAATATCCGGTACCCCAATATACCCTAAACAAGCATAATAAATGTTGTGAGCTACTGTCGAATCGAAAGCCTTGAGAGTTAAACTGTCATCCTTCCACAGGAAGTACCCCATTCATAGCATGTCGCCATGATTTTACCATTTCATTGAATGAAAAACGTTCGACGTTATAACTACATGACAATGTAAAGTTAAATGCGATTTCTTTGCACAGAATGTACTATTCCTTAGGCCACACTTAAAAATATTTCAGTTTGGACTTACCCTACCCATTGTTTTCAAGTTGGGTAGGTAGGTAGGTTTTTTTTTCATTATGAAAATGTGTAGACGTTTTGCAGACGACCAGTATGGGGTATTATATGGCTCATTTTGTAACTTTTTTGCCATTCTCTGTTTAAAATACAGACTGAGACAGTTTTTAAATGATATTTTTAGATGTTGTATGTTGAACATATACATGTAGTGATGACTTGTCAGGGTGAATTCAATATGAATAAAAATATTTGTTTGGGAAAAACTTATGTACATGTTGTATTTAGTTCCATTATGCTTGTTTATAAATCTGTGTGTTTGTGTATAAATATATATATGTATGGCTGCTTTTAATTAGACCACATTTGTAACATGAATAGATCTGTCTTTGCCCTGCACATATTCACTGCATGATTTTTGCACATGTATATTTACACCCTTTAGTTCTTAATCATCCTCTGCTTTGTGCTAGTAGGCTTGTAGTATTTTATATTATAACCTGTTTGGTGTGGATTTAAATCTAAGAATGAAATACTACTCTGTAACATAAAAGCATGATGAGTGGATCATTTCATTTCAAAGTTTTTCAAAAAGAAAAAAAAGGAATGTTAAAAACTTAATTTAAATGTTTGATGTATATCTGCATGAACTATTAACCAGGCACTGCAAGCATCATGTAACCTGGGAGTTCCTGCTAGCCTAGAACTTATTAAATTTCACAAGCTGGAAGTAAAACAAAGGTAATCGAAGTTGTAAAACAAAATCCAAGAACACATACAACATCAGGAAAACAGACAAAAATAAACGAAGAACTGAAACCAAAAACACACAAGGAACTAAAAAATTAAATAACGACTCGAACTCCACTAAAAACTGGGAGTATGGACCAGGTGCAACGGTACAGAAAGTCTGTGTAACTTCGACAAGCTCTTGCATAGCATATAAGATGAGAAATGTATACATCAAAGGCAGGGGGAGAAGGAATGTTACCACAAATAAATGTAAAATTTACAATGCAAGAAGTTATAACATTTCCTGAGCAAATCTGTTTTAATATCAGATCTGTCAACATGAAACAATGAAATTCTTAACAAATTGTTTTCAAGTAAAATATGTGACTAGAATTTTGACTACATAAAATCATGAAAATGAAGAAATACAACAGTAAAAAAACGGCAAAGCTTTTAAACACATTTGAACACAATTTTTCAACACTGTCAAACTCAATGGAAACCAAATAACAATTTAGTTTCTATTACACCCAGTGTCATTTTTTATCGGATTTCTCTTTGGTATTGTCTCTTTAGCCTTTTGACAGTAAGTTTCTCTGACAGTGTCATTTTTTTATTGGATTTCTCTTTGGTATTGTCTCTTTAGCCTTTTGGCAGTCATTGCAAACTGGCAATACAACACGGTACTGTGCTTTCAACACTTTGTCAGCTTGAATATCAGTTCTGCAGCAGTAGCAGCAAAGATCAGGCCTCCCAATGCCTGAGGAGAAGTAAGGAAACTCAATGTGTGTGCGGCAGTCCATTTGAAGGCGAATGAACACATTCCCATGAAGCAAATCTCCTGTAATCAAACAACATCAAAACTTGATA
>MJUU01022514.1:0-13759 GCA_002080025.1 Modiolus philippinarum
TTTCATCCATAAAGTTTTTATTTCATTTACAGTTCCAATCTTTTATTATAAATATTATTCAATCTGTGGGTAAAAAAATGGCAGTTTTAGGAAACTTAAATATTTTCTAAATAGAAATTATTTGGATCGAATTTATATATCCTTTATTCGCCCCATTATGGAATATGCTTCAGAAGTTTGGGATGGGTGTAGCCAACAAGATGTTGATAGTTTAGAAAAGCTCCAACTAGAAGCTGGGCGAATTGTCACCGGTCTACCAATATATGCCAGTCGGGAGTCCATATACTATGAAACGGGATGGGAGACATTAGAAATTAGAAGACGGATGAAACGCTTAAACATGTTTTACACAATAAAGAATAATCTTGCGCCTAATTATTTGACAGATTTGATGACTCCGATGTTGAACAACGCGTCGAATTATAATCTACGCCAAAGCAATGACTTTGTTGTTCCTCAATTAATACTTTCAAATTCAGAGAAATCATTCTTTTATTCTACAGCAAAAGACTGGAATCAATTAAGTTCTGAAATACGAAATTCTAGAAATCTTAATATCTTTAAAAGAACAGTAAAACCGAAATTATCAAAACCACCTGATTATTTCAAATTTGGAGATAGAAAATTAAATATCCTTCATACCAGATTAAGACACATGTGCAGTTCTTTAAAGGCGGATCTTTATCGTAAAAACATAGCTAACAACCCATCTTGTGATTGCGGGCATCCTTTTGAAGATTGCATTCATTTCTTTATGGAATGTAATTTATTCACCGAGTGCAGAGACAATCTCTTTGCCGCTCTAAATAATTTTATCATAAGTATTGAATTTCTATTGGCTGGTGATGAAAACCTTTCGAATGACCAAAATATTTATATATTTTCTTGTGTACAAAACTTTATTAATCGTACAAAACGTTTTGATCAACACTGATATAATAAATTAAAAACTTACTCCAGTCAATATGTTATATATTTTTCTCTTTAATCTATTATTTTTTTCTATTCAGACATCTTTCATGTTTGTATTATATTTATTATATAACTGTAATGCCGTCATTTATATTTGTATACTTAAACATATTCTTGTATTGGGAGAGGACTTTTATAATGTTGATAAAACTTTTGTCCAATCCCATTACTTATTCTTTAGCAAATAAATATGTTTAAATCAAAAATTAGATGAATCAAATCTTCCATACCAAATTCCCTGTGGGCCCCTTTTGCACCCCTTCTATTTATGAATTTAAAAAGTACCTTGAAATCAGCCTAGTTCCCATAGAAGCCACATGAGCAATAAGTACATGCTGAGCTGTCTGAGCCTCCAGTTTTCAGAAACCAGGAAGCCACATGAGTAATAAGTACAGGCTCAGCTGTCTGAGCCTCCAGTTTTCAATTACGTTCGTCATCTGAATGTGCCATATGTTACGTATAAGCTTATATCGATACTTTAAAACGATTCGTTTGACATCGTGATGTAATAAGCGCCTTGATAAGGTAGAAAATGATAGTGAAAGATGTTCTTCATTGTATAAACCAACTTTAAATATCTATATTTTTCTGTTTGTTTTCCATTCTTGTTTCTAAATACCGTATTTTTTGTGTCATAGTTTAATAAGTAAAGGGAACGGTTATAATTTTAACCTTACCTCCGGACACGGCGGGTGTCCTAAATAACAAAATACCGAAGTAAAAGAAGCAGTAAATGCTTACTTTACCGATGCTCCTGATCTCACCGATGGTTTTAATTTGGGTCCGTGTTGTTCATATTTGTGTGTATGTTTCCTTTTTTTGTTCGTACTTGCGTGATGTCTGTGTGCCTCCGATATATGTTGCCATTGTCCATGGATTGTTCTAAGTTAGACTGACGGTCGGTTCTCGATTACTTTATCAGGTGGTGAGGTTGGAAAATTTTAAAAAGGGTCAAAATAAGTGTGGTATAGAGGTGGTAAATTCAATAGCGAATAGATATAGTGGGTCATTTTCTTTTCCGAGAAAGCTATTTAAGCTGAATTGTAGTCAAACACCGAGTCCAGAAGTATCATTATCGTTCAATGGAATATACCCTTTTCCTAAAACACAACAAAAAATTCAAAACATATCTCTCATGTAATAACTAGTTTTTAGATTTATTTCAGATGTGTAGTTGATCTAGAGTAGATATTTACTTCCATGTGACTGGTCTACCAAATATCAATTCAAGAAATAAAAGTGATAACAAAAGTCGAAACATATTCAGAGGGAGAGACCAGAAAGGGATTCCATTTGAAGAACCGACAAATTCTAGAACACACATACCCACACGTAGAACAAATGGGGACAGCCAACATATTCCCGATTTGGAACGGGCATTTTATGAATAAAATGATGCGAATAGATAGAGATGAATGCATGCAGTTATATAAATAGATACTGTTTAAATGTAACAGTTTGAAACCGACGATACCACTGTCTGGTGGACAAGAGTATTCACCAGACCAGTAGTCAGACATGTCTTTTACAAAAATTACTGTAGTTATCTATAACCAAAGCTTAATTCCGTGTATATCCTTGGTAGTGTATTTTGCTTCCTATTGAGCTACTAGTATTTAAGACTAACTTTTAATTATGGCTTTCCAATATTTCCAATAATACTCTAATGCTGCTGATGAGAGGGTTAGTGTTGGAAAAATGCGTAAAATATGAGCTTCAGCACTTAATTAGCTGTGGAATCATAGGTTCTTAACATTTTTTATTTGATTAACAACGGTTTTGCAGATAAGCAGCAGCTATACATAGCAAACTTCACAACACACCTGAAATCTTTCAATGGAAATTAGGAGGATCGTCTAGAGAAATAACAATCTCTCTTATTCTTTCGTCTACCTCAAAAATGGAAAAAAATCCAGCCCCTTCTTTTGTTAAGTAATAAAAGTTTCTTAACGATAAAAGATACAAGGAATGAATTAGAAAATATAAAGACAAACATCAGAAAAATTCTGACTGCAAACAGAAAAGGGTAGCAAGCACTGTAAATAATAGATAGATAAAATGGCTTATGCTGTAATGTTGTGAAGAACAACAAGAAAAGCGTTGTTCCATTGCTTGGTTTTGTCGTGTGTTTGTAGCTATTTTGTCTCGTGTGCATTTACTCCATATCCTTTCATTGATTATTTCGATTAAGCTTACCTTATGAGATGCACCTCCATGCAGAAGCACTCCACGTATGTGCATACCAACTCCAGTATATTACATACGTAATATTGACTTTTTAATTAGCAGCTGCGTTGATACAAAACAGAGGTATTGGTATAATTGATGTTGATTAGAACTATAACCATGGAGAATGTTAATATGTCTTATTTAATTTTGACAAATCATTTTCATTTATTCTGGTTTGTGTTATTGGTTTTAACATTTAATTAAGTTTTGTTTAGACTTCCAGATATCAACAGAACGCAGAAAAGTTAACAAAATGAATTATACCAGCAATTATTTCTTTTCAATTTTGATGCAATAGTTTGAAGTTTTTCATATTTTTTTTCATTTCTTTTCTAGAACGTAATTGAGTTTTAACATACATAAATGAGAACCAAGACCAATACATACCGAGTGACATCAAAATCACGAACGGCTGGCTAATATTCAAAGCAAAAATAACATTTATACCATTGAGCAAAGTTAGACATCATTAAAGATAAGCAGTAACAAAGCGAAGAAAGCCTTTACAATCAATAAAATCAGTACATATAATTATATCCCAAAAAGGACTGGGCTTTTTCTTAAGCATTGACGGGAAGCGATCTCAGTCCAAGTAGATTATAGAAAAACAGGACGGAATAGACAATCATCGACACCAGTCAAGTCCTCATGAAGAATGTAACCATCTCCTCTTAGTCTTTGCACCAGTTTGTTACCGATTTCTATCTTTGTCACAGTATATAACATCATACAGATAATCACTTGCTTCCTCGGTTACCATTTAAATTTCTTATTTTTTAATTCCTGTTGATATAGGCCTATCCAATATCGAATGTGAAATCAAATTCTATCGACAATACTTGCTATTATTGTACTAACCAGCTGCAGACACTCTCATCACATCAGATGTCAAAATCTTTCCATATTTTCTCTGCAATCTTTAATTTTGAAAGTGGAGTGTTTTTGTTTGATACTGGTGATTGATTTATACAACAACGGCAGTAGAATAACGAAAGAACAAAGGAAGTGATGATTACAAAAATCAAAGTCCATAGACATGGCAAAAACGGCAACAGAGAAAAACAAAGACAAAACAAGGACGTGAGAGAGTCTCAATACTCGGAATTAAAAAGACGACATTAAGAACTAAGGCACTCATAGTGTGAACTCCCATGAAAATACAAGGAACTATTTTCAAACATATTGCTGTCCTATTTGAACCCATTTTGAAGCTACATATTTTCACAGGTGCAAGCGCAAGATGCCGAAGTCACTCTTAATTTATTTTCTGTATATGCGCATTTCAAAAACTTATGTCTTATTAAAGCAGATCAAACCAAAACAGTTGGAAGTCCATTAACCAAAAAATGCAAGAAAATAGATTGCCGGCTAAACTGATAGACGACAATTTTTCCATTGCATAAAAAGGAAATTGTTTCCTTCATAATTGTGATGAGGTTGTTTGATAATGATAATGTATTCAAAATAAGTAATGACGGTATATTAAGTAAATGCACATGAGACAAAGTCTTCAAATACATGGTAAAACAAAGCAATGGAACAACGCTTTTATTGTTGTTCTTCATCTTGAAGTCACCATGAGGTTTTCAACAATGAGCTTTGTTCTGTAAAGTAGTTATATCCCCGAGATTCTGATATCAGTCCCATTAACCTATTCCATGGATCTTTTTTTTGTAATCATTTTACACAAGTACGGCATCTGTAGCTTATTCAAAAATGCTACCACTCAATTCCAAGTATTATGATTTGGGAATACCTCGAAAAATGTCATATTTGTCCAAGAACATAAGCAACATGGATGTTTTCCGGAAGTTGAACTTTTTTGCAATATTTATACTGCCTATCCTTTTACTGTTCTATAGGTAAATGTGTCAAGTTTAAAACCTTCGTTACAGAAAAATCGTTTTGGTATGTTAAAATAGTTGTCGTTTATAACAACTTCGAAAGATATTGAAAAAAAAATGGATTTCTTAAATTTCCAAAGTGCGGCAGCACAGAACCAAGGATACCAGTATTAAAATGCTATATATTTCTCGTGTGAAAATGTAACTCAAGACAGGGACTTGTTAAATTAATTGGCTCTTGGCTCCAATATAGGTATTTCAAAAACAAGTCCGTGAAATTCTTTGACTTTGTGCTTAGAATTATAGTATTTGTTTTGAACAATATGCTGAGCAATATGGATAATTGATATCCAAGGTGTATAATTAACAATATGTGAATAAGCAGTAATAAAGGTGCAAGACTTCCCTTGTTGTATGTATAATCTTTTGACAATTGTTAAATACAAACATATTGGCAATATGGAATACCTATTCTGCAAACAGGTATAACTGGTCACCAGAAGATATTTGTTTTAATCTGGTTATTTCCCTGATAGGTAAAGTTTCTGGTATATGCGTCATATTTACTGCGGTAAACTATTCATAATATTGGTCTTCATTATTCTGCTCTGAGGCGTCGTTTTGAAGATTTAGAAACAGCAGAGATATGTAGATTAAAACTTAGGCAAAATGAACAAGGGGAAAGTATTCAAGAACATGTTTGTAAAATCGATAGATATGTATATAAATTATTTCTATTTCTTGAAGATTTACTAGCCCAGCTTATAGTAGAACACTCATTGTAGTAGAAGACTCATTGTATGGATATTCAGATGTAAGCTAGTAAAACTATGTCAGGAGAAAACTTAATAAAGGAAATACTATGGCAAAAACATTGTAAAGAAGGCTTTCCAAACTTTAAACAAACTATTTCGAGGGATATAGAGATGAAGAATAAGTATCATGTGAAAGAGCAGAATGAATAAAAAATAAAGTTCAGAAACCTATCTTAAAATGCTGGAATAGCAGACAAAAAACAAAGAAAAAACAGGACAATCAAGAAAACACCCGGTTACACAACTGCAAGTGGAATGTGTCAATACAAGAAGCAGAGACAATAAATCTCAACTTATACGAAACAATACATCTAACAGGTCATACAAAGAACAAGATTTGAACAATACAACCAATGCAATTTCAACATATTGCAAAATAGATTCAAATTCATGTAATGTTGATTGCACTTCTGTTAAAGTTGTTGAGGGCCAGGAAGCCACTCAGTTGTTTCATGAATGATCTTTGCAAAGTGTCGGATAGTTTCCAATACTAGTAACTGAAATAAGTCAGAGGCAGTTGTTATTTTTTAGTATCATAATTTACAAAAAAATCTGATGAAGATAAAGAAAGTATATTGTATTTTGCTCGTGTAAGTCTCGTTTATGATTAAGTCTAAAAACATTCCTTGCGAGAGAAAACAATCTATTGAATTTTGTTATATAATGACCCTCCCAAATTGTCTCAACAAATTATGTACCAAGGATCAGAAGTTTTCGAGAAATGAATAATTGTAATTTTTTACCATATTTTACCATTGATCTCAGTAAGAACTTATCCTATTTCGGGGTAGGGGTAATAAAAATCCTTTTTCATTAATTGTACATCTTTGACCAAAAAAGCAACATTTTCTAACAAAAGATTTTATATTATCATGGACCAATGCTTTTTATTAGTGATATTTCTCGAGATTCAAGAGATCTAACAATCTTGAAACTTTGACAGAAAACTTGATGGTAGAAATCGACTTTTTTCCCAAGAGTGGCCCTACAATAGGTAAAAATTACTGAAATCAATAATGAGGGTTTTCAAATGATGATAGCACAAAAATGCACACTGACACATGGTTTTCTCTTCAGAAATATTTTTTCAGGGTCTTCGCATTTTAAAAATAATTCCTACGAATGCAACAGTACAATATTTTACGAAAGGATTACCACATTATTTTGTGAAAAATTTTATCAAATCATCTTCATTTAAATATGAATTGGAGAACGAGGAAAATCTTGAAGAAATAGCGTTTACCTTTAGCGACAATACATGAATCAACAGTTTTAGATATATGTAATATATGTGAAGGAACAATTTCGAGGACGAAATCTGTTAAAAGGGGTTCGATGTTGTGATTGAGGTATAGACAGTATTACCTGTTTAATGGCTTCTGGCATTACTCGACTTCCCGTACTTTTATGTCATTGTTTATGATAACATGAAATTGCTGTCTGTATGTTATGTTTGATACTTTAAGTTGCATGTATGAATGTGTTTTTCATGTATTTGACTGTATATTGGAATATATGCACATGTCTACTGTTCACTACCGTTCGACTACGTATAATTTTTTGATACCCTATTTTATTACAGCGGGATTCTGAATTAAACAGGTTGTCGGGTCCGCGCCGAAGTACTGATTACTGGCTGGTGAATACCGGTACCATCGGGGACTAGTTACCACCAGCAATGGCATCGTCCCAGTGGTAACAAATAACTACCGAACTTACTGAAAATCTAGTTTCTGCAAATGGAAATTTCGACAACTTATGTCTCTTCAGTACAGATAAAATATAAACATTTGAAGACCATAAACTCTCACATATCCAAGAACTGATTAGAGAATAATCACCAAATATTATCTAAATAGAAAGCCAAAATTATCTAAGGAAAGAGCTTTACCCAAGGAGGATACTCCTTAGATTTCAACAGAACTTTTGATATTTGAGGTTTCCAAATAAAATCGCCTTCGGATCAGCACCGAAGTACTGACTACTGGGCTGGTGAATACCCTCAAGTCCACAAGCAGTGGCAGCGACTCAGTAACTTAGTACCGAACTTACTGTGAATTTAGTTTCTGCATATTCAAATATTTTGAACCTTTATTTATAAAATGTCTCATAAAAAACATAATCCAAAAACATTACTTTGAAATTTAGTGTGACGTTCAAATTTTACTATCAAGCTTTGTGTAATATAAAGTCAAAGTGCATTATAATTATGGGCCCACTGTAATTTATACAATTCTGCTGTTAACATGTAAAATAGCTGAAGGACAAGTTTGAACTTTACACGAAAAGCACAATTTTGACGTTGATGGCTCATTTCAGGGCACATACCATACATAACAACAAAAACCGTTCAGATGACAACGGCTGCTCAATAAAATGAATAAGAATACAAATATTTGCGTGAATATAAACAATGACAATTCAAAATGCATTCAACCACTACACATTCAGCAAGGATAAATTCGGACAACCCTCGACTCAAAATGAGTATTGACAGAGTAAACTGATTGACCGTTTTCAGCTCAGAAGTGGTAAGAGCCAGTAAAATTTGCCTACAAAGTGATGAAAACTTTTACCATGAGAAGACCAGGAAAAAAATCCCATTAAAATCTGATGAAAAATAAAGTATATTCCATACATGCAAACTGATTTCTCGACGGACCAGGATATTGCAAACTTCAAAACCCCACACAAAAAGGCATTGGAAAATTGGGCAATGATATTTTACGAAAGGATATGGAGTAAATGAACATGAGACCATAACTCATATGTTAACTCCAACTGCAATAATTTTAATGAGCCGCATGGCCACCTCGGAAACCTACCCCTCAACAGCAGCACCGGAACCTATACATAAGAAATCCACAATTTCAAAAAATGCTTCAAATGCATAAAACCAAACGAAATCCGAACAATCAGTAATATCAAATATAGCCAAGGACAAAACTACGATACTTACACTTTAGATAACAGTAATTGAACAAAGTGTACACATGAGATATAATCTCATGTACAAGTACACCATATCTAAGAAAAATAAAGAGCATACATCTCTAACTCGGGGAATTGTTTTACCAACTCCACACTGCAATAAAAGACAAACTCCTGTATTAGATATTTTACGAAAGGATATGGAGTAAATGAACATGAGACCATAACTCATATGTTAACTCCAACTGCAATAATTTCAATGAGCCGCATGGCCACCTCGGAAACCTACCCCTCAGCAGCAGCACCAGAACCCAAACAAAGGAATATGTATTCTTATAATATCAAAAAATTAAACAGTAGAACACTTTAGGTTAATTACCAAAGTTTATCAACTTAAAGTTAAACAAGTTCTGCAAAAGATATAGGCGTCTATCTTAAATTCACTCTTTTTCGTTAACTTTAGACAACCTTCACGAATAACAAATCTATGGGTATAACACGGACTTTAAGCATATTTACAACCACCGTTGATGTCGTTTTCTTTACAAACCTTCGAAACATTTGTGTCTTCAAGCATTTCGTGCAACGTTTTCCTGACTAAAAACACCGAACCAGTTGCATAAAAAGATAATAAAAGAAATCAGTGTTGCATACCAAGATTAAAAAACAATAAAAAAAACCAACACCCCCCACCAAAAAAAAACAGAATACAAATATCACCGTCTACAATAGGTTTTGCAATATATGTTGCTGAAGAGCTATTCAAGTTGATCATTTTAATCACACTAATCGATTGCTCATTTTGACAGTATTTATCTAAGTCCAGAAGAAAGGTTGTGGCATTGCAGCATCTCAAATTGAGACATTTTTCATTTGCCAAACTCATGATGAACTTTTACATATTTTATTACAAAAAAAGCATCTAAAATCAGTCTTCCCGCAACAATCTGATGATTTTCTTCCAAAATCTTTCTTCTTCATACTCCTTCTTTGGCCATTGTATATACGTAATAGAATTGACCAGGGCTCGGAGTGAACATGTCATTTCGTCTTTTTTAACATTCTCAAGCATAACACTGATTAAAGCATTCATTTCCTTATTCAGAAATTTTTCTTGTGCAATTCTAGTTTCAAAAAGACACCAATCACTTCTCACCATATCACGTGATATAATTAATAAAACTTTTTTACTAGCTGACATTTTTTCGGCAATATTGTCACAAATCAATTTGCCGGCTTCGAAATCGCGATGATGAATGCATAGGTGTAATCTGCAATCCGTTTCTTCAAGTCTTTGTACTAACTGCTGATGTACCCATTTCCGGTCTTCGTCACAGTAAATAACAAAAGCATCAAACAGGTAATCACTTGTTTCCTCGGTAACCAGTGAAAATCCTTTCTTCTTGACCCTTATAAGATACATCCAATATCGAATGTGCCATCGAAGTCTGTAGACAATACTTGCTATAATGATAGCCACTATACCAACCACCGACACTGACGTCACAGCAGACGTAAATATCTTCCTATATTGTGCACTGCATTCTTCAACTGATGGGTTGTAATTAAAAAGCAGTGTGTTTTCTTTTGATGCTGGCGATTTGCACACATACAAGTTTGGAAAATTTTCAAATCTACTGGGTTCCTGCTTTATCCAGTTCCGAAACCACATATTATCACAAGTACAGGAGAACGGGTTGATGGCTAAACTAATCGATGTCAAGTTGTGTATTGCATCTAACGGAAACATTGTTTCGTTCACAATTGTGATAAGATTGTGTGACATTGATAACATTCTCAGCGTAGTCATATTTCCAAAAACGTCATATCCGTTCCAGGAACATATTTTATTTTGACTGACAGAAAAGAACACTAATGTCGGCATTTTATACAGTAAGTGTGTTGGTAATGTTTTCAGTGTACAGTCATTGAGTCTTAATCTCTTGAGAGTTGATATTGGTAAAATCATTTGCTGCAGAGCATCTGTTGCCAGATCAAAAATATTACCACTCAAGTCCAAGCTTTGTAATTTTGGAATATCTCGAAATATATTATATTTGTCATAATAGCTTGTAAATAAAGATGTCTCCTGAAAGTTGAATTTATTTTCAGCAAAATCTAATTTGAGTAGAGAACGACTACGGAAGGCAAAACTATCTAATCTGTTTAAGCGATTCCCCATACGGCGTAAATGCAGAGTTTTTAGCGATGATAACAAAACGAATGTATCATTTAGAATTTCCTTCACCGGATTCTGGTCCAAGAACAAAAATTGTAATTTGTCCAAGCAAGAAAATCTTCCGTTGAAATAGTTAATCAAATTGTTACGTAGATTTAGGTATACCAAATTAGGAAAGAAACAAATCTTTCCATTACCAAAAAAGCCTTTTGGTATGTCCAAATAGTTGTCGTTTATTAACAGCTCGGTAAGATATTGAAATAAAGACGGATAAATGACTGATATTCGGCCTGAGCTTATATCTAAAATTTCTAGATGTGGCATCAGTGTACTAATAGCGACAGTGTGAAATAGTCTGATATTACTGCCACGTAAGTGTAACTGTTTTATTCTGAATTTAAACAAAGAGAAGTAAAGCTTAGTTGGCTGCTCGCTCCAGTATAGGTAATTTAAATATATGGACGTCAGATTCTGCGATTTTATGTTAGTAATAGCAGCTGCCAGATTCGTGGATTCGATTTTCGGATTTCTACTTAGATCCAACGTTTGCAGATGTAGTAAATATTGAAAAGCATCCGGTGAGATTTGTATTATTAAATTGTTGTTCAGACTTAACGTATGGAGTGTTAAATTTTCTAAATTTTTAAATGTTGAACTGTTGATATTTTCCAGTCGATTGCCTCGGAAAGAAAGATCTGTAACATAAGAAGGAAATTCTGGGATTCTACTTAAATTTGTATTTGTACATTTAGCAAAGCTGTACTGTTGATCACATATGCAAAGAGGTTCAGATGGACAAGGCGCAGATGTATTTGCTTGTTCAAGTAATAATAGTAATAAACACGAGAGCAAATGAAGACAGAGAACCATTTCGACTTTCTTCTGAAAAAATAAATTGCAACAAATGTAGAATATAAGTAGTAGTAACAAAAACAGACATAGCACTCTACAAACACATTTATTTGGTTGGTAAGTGACGGTTACGGCACTTTCTATATATTTAGCATCTTAAACACTGTTACTCTTAGCTCTGTTCGATCATATTAAATGCAGTGTTGTTTCATTGCTTTGTTTTTATACGACCGCAAAAAATTTGTGGTCGTATAATGGTATGGCGCTGTCGTCGTCGTAGTCGTCGTTGTCGTCGTTGTCGTATGGCGTTGTTGTCGTCTGTAGACACTTTCGTTTTTGGTCAATAACTTAAGTTTAAGTTGATCAATCCTTATGAAATTTTGACACAGTGTCCGTTGGCACAAAAGGAAGGCTGGGTATAGTTTTTGTTATTTTAAAAAGGGGCCAAAAAGGGCAAAATTGGGTGTTTTCCCTTATTTGGCTGTAGAATATTTATTATTTATCAGATTTTGATGGGGTTTCTTTCAGTGTGTTCCTGAGGAAATTTCCTATCTGCAGTATGCAACGGATTTGACGTGTACCGTTCATGAGATAAATGGGGCCCAAAAGGGGTGAATTTCAAAATTTTTATATTTTTATTTTTTGTCCGATTTTGATGCAGTTTTTTGCAATGGATTCTAAATGAAAAATTGATAAAGTGCTGCTTTCCTTTCCGAGCTATCAGGGGCCAAATGGGGCCAAAATTGCAAATATGCAGATTACCTAAAATTTTTATTTTTCATCCGATTTCGATGGGATTTTTTTCTTTGGGTTCCTCTTGTTGTAAGCTTTCAGAGCTATGTCAACAGATTTGGCGTAGATCTTGCTATTTCTGAGCTAAAAGAGTTCAAAGGGGCCGAACTTGGAATTATTGAAAATATATAAAGTCGTTATTTTTATATTTGCATTAGTTTATGTGCAGCTAATTACTGAGTCTAGTTCTTTATTGTGTCCATTTAATTACTCTATCAAGCTCTTTACTGTGTCCACATTCATTTTGAATTACACTCGTTTAAGTTTCAGTGTTCGACATGTTGCGGTCGTATCATGCTATGCTTGGCGTAGCCCTTTATTTGCAATTAATTTGTTGAGTTTTTTTTCTCACGCACTACTCTATATGCGTTCATTATTTTATTGAGCATGTGTAATAGTAGAGCGGCGATTATCAGAAAAGTCGCTTAGTTTAGAAGTTTAAATGACCCAAAAGCCTCATGGAATTTTATATATGAAAGGTTGAAATGTTAGCTAACAGAGGGTTGTGTCGTAAACATTGAAAACTGGTCCAAACTGTACGAAATTTGGGATTAACAGTGTCGCCATGTAGAACTCCAATTTGGATCAAGTCAAAGTAAATGAATCGAAATCGTTCAAAATTTAATTAAAACTAATAAAAAAAACCTTGAAATGCTTTGAAATAAAGGTTAATTCGTAAAATTCAATGACCAAATATAGACATTTGGTAACAAAATTGGCGTCATGTGCATCGTTTTTAGAATAATCGCCAAAAAAGATATTTTTAAATTAAGTGTGTAGTAATTTTTCAAGAAATTTTGTCGTTTTTTTTGGCTAAGCATGTAATCAAAACAATCATAGAAGCACTGTTATGGTTACGTCAATGTTTTATTTCGCCTTAGCTATCCAAATAAATTCCAATCTCGGCTCAAACTGCCGAGACTGTTATTTGCTATTTTTTCAAAATTATTGCCGCATAGCTAGTTTTGTTGCAAATGCATTTTAAGTTATCAAAACATTTTTTTATAGAAGAAATGTTATAATGCCATCATATGACAAAAGAGAAAACTTTTCATACTAGGATATCGAAAATGCAAGGGAGATAAATTAATGTTAAATGGTAAAATCGAAAACAAATAGATAAAAATTTCTGAGCTGGAAATGGC
>MJUU01022518.1:0-21965 GCA_002080025.1 Modiolus philippinarum
TTATGTCTCTTCCGTGCAGATAAAATCTAAACGTTTGGAAGACCATAAACTCAAAGATGTTTTAAAACTGAAAGAGAACAAATAACCAATATGATCTAAATGTTAAGCCAAAATCAGCTAAGGACAGAGCTTTGTAAGAGGGAGATACTCCTTAGTGTAACTATCATTTATACGATGGAGACAAAATTTAATGTTCACAAAAACACAACAAAAATTAACAGTAGTAAACAATCGTAGTAAATTGATAAATATATCAAATTTATTGTTGTGTTATCTTTTGGTCCACATAGAAAGAGAAATAACCATTATGACTTTCTGCCGAACTGCAACAGGCGCTGCAGTGACAATAAATCAGGACGAAATTAAAACATAGTTCAAAGAAATATTCACATACAACACACTTTTTAACTGCAATGTGTCCGGGATGTGTGTATAAAGATCGTGCATGGCACTCCATTAAATCTAAATATTTATATGAAATTTGTCATACATTTAGGAAGATCACTTCTCAGTATTCTGATACTGTTTGTGACGTATTTGCGAACCATTTAAAATTTATCCAACATAGTGCAATGGAAATGTTTGAACACTGGTCCTCAAATTTCATTTCATCTTGAACAATATTTAGACAAAATTTGAACAAATTCTTACTATTCTTTTATTATGTTTCAGGGTTTTCATTACACATTGTACAAACCCAATGAATCAATAACAAATCGAGAGATTATTGGCTTCTAAAATTTTTTATCTAAAAAATGGCAATATTCATACAAATTAAAATATAAGTGTTTTTTGTTTTTTGTTTTTTTGTTTTGTTCGTTTTGTCTACATTGTGTACCAACAGATTATTGGAATTATCATGGGCACAAATTGTGCGCATCTCATTGCAGATATTTTCTGTTCTGTTACGAACGGGACTTCAATAAAAAAAAATCAAAATGTAACTGTGCAAAAAAAGTGATAATCTTATTCCAATTTCCAACGATATGAACATACTGACGATAATTTCAAGTTTGTAGATTATGTCTATTATGGGACGAAACTTACATTCTTTACGTATAAGATTCATGTTAATAGAAGAAAGCTAAAATTTAATGTAAACTTTAACTTTTTAATTGGTTAATTTTCAATAACCATTATTACATCTTTTATACATAATACATGGTAAAGGCACTATATATCAGGAGTTTCTTGGGGGGTATGACAACAGTATTATAACTTAAAATATGTTAAACATATTTCACTTTCCAGCACAATACTAGTCAACTGAGCTAGCGTCTTGAAAATGTATGGTCAACATCATCACAACATAGCAAGTGCAGCTTTACTAAACAACAGCAGTAGAATACCGAATGAACAAAGAGCAAGATTACATAAATCAAAGTCCAGAGACATAGCAAAAGTAAGAACACCAGTAGACAGATGACCAAAGACACTATACAACCACAAAACGCAAACACTACAAATAACAACAATAAAAACTAAAGCTTTCAAAAAGAGTGACATCGGTAAGCATGTCCTACTCTGTATACAGCACCCGTCACACTGTCAGTGGGTCAATTCAGGGTAAAGTCAGAATCGGTAATGTAAAATCCGGGAAGACGTGAATCTAACTGAAAATGTCAGATTTCATTTGTGACACCGACATTTCATATCTATCTGTGATGTCGTGGTGACGGCAACATAATTTCTGAAGTGACGAACGTTTATAACAAAGTATAAAATATTCTCACCATTTGCCCTTGTTTTTTTTTAATTTTTATTTCAATCAAAATACCGAAGTTAATGTAAAATTGCTTTTTGCATATGGCCATTTCGACAAATTATATCTCATCAGTGCAGATGAAATCAAAGCATCGGAAATGATCGGAAATCTAGAAATCGAAAGGCGTACAAAGGCTGATAGAGAAAAAGCAATCAAAAGGATCTAAATAGAAAGCCAAACTCAGATAATGACGGAGCTTTGCATGAGGGAGATGGTCCGTAGTTTTAAACAATTTTCTAAGTGGGGATGATAACAAAATTACTAAAAAGAGTTATCAAGAGCCGAAGTCCAGGAGACAAAAAGGTAAATCAAGTGGAAACCACCGGCGACAGCAATTTTCCTGACTTGGTAGAGGCATTTTAAAATAAGTGGTGGGTTAAACCGGTTTCAGTGTATGGCATTGTAAATTTCATTAAAAAAAACGGTTTCCAAGCCAGCACTATAACGCTGGACTACTGTGCTGGTATTTACCCTCGGAAACTAACAGAATGGTGATACGTGTCGCAGTAACCCGAATCATATAGTCTTGTCTCCGTACTGGTAATGAAGAATATAAGTTGTCGAAATGGCCATTTGCAGAAATAGACGTACAGTTAATTCGGTTTTTGCCACAATGATAAATAATAATTTTGATTTTGCTTGTTAATAAGCTTCAAATATTTCGAATTTTCCTGTCAGTTTATGCTAATTTAGGAAAAATTAGTAATGTGGTGAAATGAATGAAGTTATGGCCTGGGAGCCATTTAAAAACAATATTTTTAAATCGCCATATCTCTAAGTTCTGGTCATGAAAACCTTCAAAAACGTGTGTGTTAAAATTTGATACATGAAATTTCATTAAGAAAATATTCAGAATTAAGTTACTAAGGATACATGTATCCGATAACAGTAATAACAAAATAACCGAATAAAATTGTAAAATTAAAACGGGCAAAAAGATTAAGTAGGTGCTAAGCCACCAGAGAAATAGTAAACCGCAATGGTCCTGACTTCGTACAAAATTTTTTAAAAGAAACCGGTTTTATGGTTCGAGAAACATATAAATAGGAAAAAGAAGGGAAACAGGGAATGTGTCAAAGAGACAACGACTCAAAGGGAAGTAATAACAACTCAAAGCCACCATAAGATCTTCAATGAACAGTGAAGAAACCCCACGCCCAACGGCAGGTCGGAGTTGGCCCCTAAATAAAGAGCAATCAAGTTTAGCGAAATTAGGATCATCCTAGACTCCCATAGACATAAAGTGAACTAACTAGAAAACAGACAAGACGCACAAAGGCTTAATAAATTTCCTGACTTAGGACAGGCGCAAACCTGCTCGGTGGGGTTAAACTAGTTTTAACTAGTTTCGAAATGCGCATATGCAGAAAGTAAATTCGCAGTAACCTCGGTACTTAGTTATTTATTGGGCCCAAAATTTCCCCCTTTAGCCAATGTGATAAATCAAAAAACAATCGTTACAGTAAAATTCAGTTGGCAACAGGACTGAGTCTGTCGTGAAAAATTAAACTGAAAGAACTAAATATACGGCCATAAACATGAAATCACAAGAGACTACTAGCAGTTAACTGACATGCAAGCTCCAGACCCACTACCAACTGATAAATTAAGGTAGATAGACAGTAATATTCATATCCATGAGATTTTGTTGTAAGTCGGCACAATTGAAGAACCAATCATACTTACCCGAAATATGTAATAAAAAGTATGGGTCACCATGCTTGTTTTTTCTAGAATTGAGCTCAGTTTGCTCATTATTGGCCATTTTTTACTTATATTTACATAGAATGCACGGGGAAAATATAGCTTAATAGAAATGCACTTTTTATCCATGAGAATTTGATGTATTTTTGTGAACAGATAGTTTATGACGTAATTTATTTGTTACAATAAAAAAATGTATATGTCACCATGCTTTTAACGGAGATATTTAACAATGTTTCCGGTTTAAACATTATTTACGGGAAAGGGAGTTAATTCGCGGTAAGAAATTGAAATATGACGTTTCACATCTCTCATTCAATTATGACGTCACAAAAGGAAAGCCGTCAAATTACTATTCCGGACCGAAAGCCAAAACTACCCCGTATCCAACTCTTAATTTTTCGAATGCGCGATTGAATCGTGCAGCGCAACAGTGTCTATCTACCTTAAGTTATGTACCCTCAGTATACAGCTTCCACCAACATCCCTTCTTGTGAGGAGTTTAGCTCATTATCTAAATATGCAAATATATCTTGAATGCAATAACAACATTATAAGGCAAATTTGAAACTTATAATTTTCATTTATGTCGATAGTACAGCATGCTTAAAGGCGCTGACTTTGTGCTATAAACAATCTTATGTCACATCAGCGGCACAGGAAACAAAGGGCAAATACGTTTACAGGCAGTTTCAGCTTGCATATAAACCAAAAAAGCATGTTGCTTTATTTTACCTTGAAAAGTAAACAAAAATTTAAAAAACAGCCCTTCTTTCAATACTATTAACTGGTAATTAAGGCGTTTTTGTTAATCTCTCCTTCTTACAGTATCAAAATGTAATAAAGGGAAATAAATTGTAAGGATAACTATACATTTGGAGAGGTTTGGCGTGCCATCAAACCGCTTCAATCCACCATTTCTTTTGAAATGCTTTTAGCAAGTTAGGACCATTGCGTTCGATATATTTTCCGGTTATTTCCACCCGATATACTTTTTGTCTCATGGACTTCGGTTCTTGATGACTCTGTTCTGTAATTTTTTTATTACACCCATTTAAAAAGTTTAAATGTTAATGAGGTCAGTTGTCACGTGATCAAACCAATAAAATGGCTGGAAAGAAATAAAAATGATCGGAATGGAATGATATTTGACAGGAAGTTTATTTAGCATGTGAAGAGACGATTTTGGTGTTGAATTAAAATATCAAAATGGCGACCGTTGCTATGGGAACAGAAAATGGCGGGAAAATTTCAAATTGCTCCAAATTTGACATTTGACAGGAAGGTTACTTCGCATGTGAAGAAACGGGTTTTGGTCTTAAAAATGTCATAATGGCAACCGTTACCATAGAAACAAAAAATGGCGGGAAGAACTCAAATTGTTCTGAATTGGATGAAAAGGGGAGAAAATCTTGAAATAAGATGAGAATAGGGTAAATAATAATAAAATGACATAGTAAAAGGGTTGAAAAGGGAGAAAAATAACTGGGGAAATTAAATAAAATAGACAGATAGTTGTGAAAAAGTAGACAATGAGCACAAAGGAAAAAGAAAACGGAAACTAATGAAAGAATAAGACACAAAAATTGTGGAAAGAGATAAATCATCCTAGAACAAACATAAACTATCTCACCTTCCAAACAATTAACGCAGACGTAATAGAAATACTTCCAGAACCAAGCCCCTGCTGAATTCCGTGTTATAAAGATCACTCCCGGGAAATTTGGAACAAAAATATGAGAAATATCATCTCCTTTATATTGTCAACGTCATCCAAAATATACTTGAATACAGCATATTAGGTCATTCCCGGTCAAAATGGTGGTCAACAGGAAATACACACTAATTCCGGTGCCTTATCCGCGCTCCTTTATCTCTACATAGTACTCTGTGGGGTCACGTGTCGAACTATCAAACAATACATCTTAAAATTAGAATTTGTATTAAAAATGACAACCTTTTTTGCAATTATGTTTAACAGTAGGCAAGAAAGTATCCACTTTCGGTTGCATGTGCAGCCTACAACCTCCTGTTCTAGTCGGGTGAAGATCCTATATGGTATCATGCCGACAAATTCTAGGGAAAATGGACATTCTATGTTTACAATGGCCAGGGTGATAGTACAGCCGTCAGAGATCAATTGTGATAAATTGTTTAAAAGTTTATTATATTTATTGGCCTGTAAAGTTATTTAAAATGATGCAGAAAATGTGCCATAATTCGATTCTTTGATCACAAAATACCACAAATTTGTTGGCATGTTTGGTTTTGGTGCTACAAGCAAAGCCGGTGACATCACTTCCGGTTTTTAGCGCACCTGGCTATTGCCAGGGTGAGCTTTTGACATCACTTTGCGTCCGTCGTCCGTCCGTCCATCCGGCGTAAACTTTTTATTCAAAGATCTTCTCTGAAACTACTGAGCCAGTAGGCACCAAACTTGGCCAAACTAGTCCTTTTAGGTCCCTTACAAATAGGTGTTTTCAGGTCCGCGCGATACCAAGATGGCCGCCAGCGGGAAACATAGTTTTAAGATTGGACCCTATGGGGAAACACATTCAAAAATCTTTTTCTCTGAAACTACTAAGTCAATTGGCACCAAACTTGACCACAATAGTCCTTTGGTGGTCCCTTACAAAAAAGGTGTTTTTCAGGTCCGCGCGATATCCAAGATGGCCGCCAGCGGGAAACATAGTTTTAACATTGGACCTTATGGGAAAACACATTCAAAGATCTTCTCTTAAACTACTAAGCCAACTGGCATCAAATTTGGTCACAATAGTCCTTGGGTGCTCCCTCACAAAGGTAGTGTTTTTCGGGTTCGCGCTATATCCAAGATGGCCACAAGCTGGGAACATAGTTTAACATTGGACGCTACGGGAAAACACATTCAAAGATCTTCTCCTTTGAAACTACTGGGCCAGTTGGAACCAAACTTGGCCACAGTAGTCCTTAGGTGGTCCCTTGCAAAAAAGGTTTTATTCAGGTCAGTACAATATTCAAGATGGCCGCCAGCGTGAAACATAGTTTTAACATTGCACCCTATGGGAAAACACGTTCAAAAATCTTATTCTCTGAAACTGCGTAGCCAATTGGTACCAAACTTGGCCACAATACTTGAGTGGTCCCTTACAAAAAATGTTTTTTAGGTTCACGCTATATCCAATGTGACCGCAAGCGGGAAACATAGTTTTTAACATTGGACCCTATGGGAAAACACATTCAAAGAACTACTGAGCCAATGGAACCAAACTTGGTCAAAATAGTCTTTATGTGGACCCCTGAAAAGATTTTTTTCAGGTTTCCACTTTATCCAAGGTGGCTGCCAGCAGGAACATAGTTTAATTGGACCCCATGGGGAACACTTACAGCGGTCTTCTCTCCTTAAACTAATTTGGCATATTGGAACTATAGTTTAATAATATACATGCATATTGGCTCTTTAACGTAAAATGTCTATGTTAATCAAGAACCAGGTGAGCGATACAGGCTCATGAGGGCATCTTGTTGTACAAGAGACAGCAAATTTTTGAGGGGAGGATGGCAATGTTAGAAACTTGGAATGCATGTATTGATAATTAAAACAAACTATAGTAAAAATGGTGTTTACTTTGTAAGAGATTTGCAAGACTGGATATAGTGGATACCATTTATATTGATAAGCTAAAAAATGTCAGAAGCCTAGTAAATTCTTTTATAAAATCATTGTTGGTAGAGTCAACGAAAATCCTATCAAATCTCGGGATAAGTGGTCTGAGACACTAAATCTTGAGATTGATAATTGGAATGAAATTTATTCTTGTGTCTTTTCTATTTTTACGAATACACAGCTGTAGAATTTTCAGTTCAAATTACTGCACAGAATACTTGCTACAAACTCTCTTTTATATAAGTGTAAGATAAAAGAAACAGAACTGTGTTCTTTTTGTTTCGAAACACCAGAAACATATCAACATTTATTCTGGGAATTGCTGTCATACCAAAAATGTTTGGTTATCCATATGTATTTTTTCTCAAATCATAACTTAGTTTTGAACCCTGATATATCAATTATAATTCTTGGATTTAACCAATTTAGACAAAATGACTGTATTGAACAACATGTGTTTCTAGATTTAAAATATTACATTTATGTATGTAGATGCAAGAATAACCCGCCTTGAATTAGAAGAGATTGAATTCTTAAAATACTGTATGCATATTGAGAAACTTTCAACTGAATTCTTATCTTCCACTCAAAGAAATTTCATTTTGAGTAAATTGTTGCGTTCAGAGGAGGTTCTCAGTGACTGAGTTATATCTTTATATTTTTTTTCTCCAAAATCGTTGTGCTCTTTCTCAAAAAAAGATACACATTACATTTTCAAACTTATTTTGAAGCTAAAAGATTAATAGTTAGTTGTCTTTTTGTACACTACATTGTATGTCTGCAATATTGTATTTCTGTCTATGTACTGTGAACTATATCTACGTCAGTAATACTTTTGTCTCTTGAGTATGTAAATGTTATTAGTTGCTATAAAAATAAAGAATTACAAAAAAAACTTTGAATGCATGTAGGTCTCTTAAAAGCCTGGTTTGCTACTCTGATTTTAAGCTCACCTGACGCGAAGGGTCAGTGTGAACTATTGCCATCACTTGGCGTCCGTCGTCTGTCGTCCGTTAAACTTTGATATTTTCATCTTCTCCTCTGAAACCACTGGAGCACATTTCACCAAACTTTACATGAATGATATATGGTCTGAGACACTAAATCTTGAGATTGATAATTGGAATGAAATTTATTCTTGTGTCTTTTCTATTTTTAGGAATACACAGCTGCAGAATTTTCAGTTCAAATTACTGCACATATTACTTGCTACAAATTCCCTTTTATTTAAGTGTAAGATAAAAGAAACAGAACTGTGTTCTTTTTGTTTCGAAACACCAGAAACATATCTTCATTTATTCTGGGAATTGCTGTCATACCAAAAATGTTTGGTTATCCATATGTAATTTTTCTCAAATCATAACTTAGTTTTGAACCCTGATATATCAATTATGATTCTTGGATTTAACCAATTTAGACAAAATGACTGTATTGAACAACATGTGTTTCTAGATTTAAAATATTACATTTATGTATGTACATGCAAGAATAATCCTCCTTGCATTAGAGGGGGCATTGAATTCTTAAAATGCTATATGCACATTGAGAAACTTTCAACTGAATTTTTATCTTCCACTCAAAGAAATTTCATTTTGAGTAAATTGTTGCGTTTAGAGGAGGTTCTCTTTATATTTTTTCTCCAGAATTGTTGTGCTCTTTCTCAAAAAATGATACACATTACATTTTCAAACTTATTTTGAAGCTAAAACAACGGCAGTAGAATACCGAAGGAACAAAGCACAAGATTACACAAATCAAAGTCCAGAGACAAGGCAAAAGCAAGAACACCAAAAGACTGAAGACCAAAGACACCACATGCCCACAAAACACACACGAACGTTACATATACAACACAAAAAACTAAAGCACTAACAGTGTGAACTCTCAATAAACAAGAGTGACATCAGGTGCCCCGGAAGGGTAAGCATTAATAGTTAGTTTAAAAGATTAATAGTTAGTTGTCTTTTTGTACACTACATTGTATGTCTGCAATATTGTATTTCTGTCTATGTACTGTGAACTATATCTACGTCAGTAATACTTTTGTCTCTTGTGTATGTAAATGTTATTAGTTGCTATAAAAATAAAGAATTACAAAAAAACTTTGAATGCATGTAGGTCTCTTAAAAGCCTGGTTTGCTATTCTAATTTTAGGTCACCTGACGCGAAGGGTCAGTGTGAGCTATTGCCATCACTTGGCGTTGTCCGTCGTCCGTCGTCTGTTAAACTTTGATATTTTCATCTTCTCTTCTGGAACCACTGGAGAAAATTTCACGAAACTTTATAGGAATGATGTATGGAAGATCCTTTACAAAGATTGCTCATTTTCTTCCAATCCGATAGAAAACACGGCCGCCATCTCGGAACTTCGATTTAACATTGGACACTATGGGAAATATCACATTTTCATCTTCTCCTCTGAAACTACTTAAGTAAATTCAACCAAACTTTACAGGAATGATGTACTAAAGGTCCTTAACTAAGATTGCTCATTTTCTTTCGATCCGATAAAAAACATGGCCGCCAGCACGGAACATAGTTTAACATTGAACCCTATGGGAAAATCACACTTTCATCATCTGCTCTGAAACCACAGAAACAAATTCAACCAAACTTTATATGATAGGTCCTTTACAAAAATTGCTCATTTCGTTCCGATCCGATAGAAAAAGATGGCCGCCAGCGCGAAACTTAGGTTAAACATTGGACCCTATTGGGAAAATCACAATTTCATCTTCTCCATTGAAACCGCTGAAGCAAATTCAACGAAACTTTACAGGAATGATGTATGGAAGGTCCTTAAAAAAGATTGCTCATTTCATTTCGATCCGATAAAAAAAAACATGGTCGCCAGCGTGGAACATGGTTTAACATTTGACCCTATGGGAAAATCATATTTTCATCTTCTCCTCTGAAACCGCTGAAGCAAATGTAAGGAAACTTTACAGGAATGATGCACAGAAGGTCTTAACAAAGATTGCTCATTTCGTTCCAGTCTGATAAAAAACATGGCCGTCAGCGCGGAACTTAGGTTTAACATTGGATCCTAAGGGGAAGTTTCATCTTTTCCTCTGAAACAACTGAAGCAAATTCAACCAAACTTTACAGGAATGTTGTATCGAATGTCATTAACAAAGATTGGTCATTTCGTTCAGATTCGATTAAAAGCATGGCCGCCAGCGCGGAATTTAGGCTTAACATTGGACCCTATGGGAAAAATCACATTTTCATCTTCTCCTGTGAAACCGCTGAAGCAAATTCAACCAAACTTTACAGGAATGATGTATGGAAGATACTTTGCAAAAACTGCTGATTTTTTTATCTGACAAAAAACAAGGCGACAAGTGTGGAACATCTTTTACATTGGAGCCAATGAAAAAATTATCCTTTGCATCATCTTCTCTGAAACTGCTCAAGGAAATTTAAGCTGTATTGGAATGATGTATAGAAAGTCCTTTGCAAAGATGACTCATTTCATTAGGATCAGACAAAAAATACGGGTGCCAATGGAGAACAAAGCTAAACATTAGACCCCATTGGTAAAAAAAAACATCATTTTTGGTCATGCATGGCATAGAACATTTTGTCAGGTGAGCGATACAGGCTCAGTCTCTGAGCCTCTAGTTTTAATATATTAATGTTGTGATTTAAAATGATATATTCCATGAAAAAAAAAATCAAATTTTAAATGACACATTTTTTTCATTGCATGAAATATGGTCAGGCAAGGGCCAAAACGGCGTACACAATTTGCAATTTAGGGATTATAGTTGTAATTTAAAAACTATGAAGTGGCAAGATCGAAGTCTTTTCTACGTTATCATATATTCAATATTTACCAATGATGGTTATTTTCCCCTACTAACAACATGCACATTACAGGCTGCCCTAATGTATCGTTGTTGTTAATACTAATGAATAACAAGGGGCAGGTAAATCTTGCCCTATATGTCTGGAGAAAAAGCCTAGTTAGGGGATTTAAGAATTTCACGTAACCAACTTCTATAGTACTACGATATATCCAAAAACAAAGAAAAAATGGTAAGTGTTGGTTAACTTTAAATGGGAATGTTATTTGTTTTAAAGACCTGTTATGAGCATTTCTTTTGTTATTCAAGACACTTTAATTCTTGTAAATGCCTCGGACTATTCCATTTTTCATTTGATTCTCTCGATTTCGAAGCACTTTAACTGATAATTATTTACTTACCCCGAATTATTTACCTCATTAATTTTTATGCATATTCATTCACATATATGCTAACTTTGACCTTGTGTTATGTTTCACCTAAGTATGAGATGAAGTTAAAGTTTCATGTGGGGAAAATTTCCCGGTCCAAGGATCGAACCTGCGCTATCTTTCTGTAATATCAAGGTGATCAAACGACCTTCATAAACTGTCGCGAATACCATCGCAAGTTAATGAACAGATGTAAGAAAATATATTTAAAGTACAATGTTTCAAATACAATCTAATCGGAATTTATATAATAAAAGTAAACAAATAATTGACACAAGATCAATATAAAAGACAACTTTTCCGCATGTAGAACAAAAAATACATTTATTAACTATTTGATGGATATAGCCTTAATAAACTGATGAATATACATGAGTAGAAGATTCTATTTTGATGGCGGGATGTCAGTATTCATTTTTGAACATATAAAATTATGTTTATTAAATAAATTGCAAGGTCTTTAAGTTAGTTAAAGTATGTTTTAGAGTAATTAATTGAATTAAAGTGCTTCGTAAGAAAAGGAGTGGTTAAAATGCCTTCGTGTTGCGCGCTCAGGCATCTTGACCACCCCTTTTCTTACGAAGCACTTTAATTAATCTGAAACAACATTACTGATACCGAGTTATGGTAGGGTGCCAAACCAAAAAAGACGCTTAGTTTTCGAGTTTGGATAAACGAAATCACACACGACTAATTTTTGTTTTAAATGAAAGAACAACTATTAAATTTTATATTTTTAGCTGTCGTAGAACGATTTCTTTAAATTTTATGATACCCCATAACAGAGATTAACATTCACTCCATATCCTTTCATTTTTCCTATTAAGATATGGCATCTTTAAAGTTATAGAAAAATAGTAGAATCCTCTTATATGCTAATAAAAAGCTATTTATATGGAAGTCTAGACCTGAAATATTTATCTGAACCATCAAATGCAAGTTATCTTTATTGGTTTTTATTATTTATCGGGTATTATTGTCGAGGTAAATTTGAGTCTAAATTAACGACATTTTCATTGAATGCACGTTAACTATGCCTTATTTCCGAAATATTCTAATTTGAACGGACATGCCAATGCAAAATGTACATGGGACATTTTCAAAAAATGTCCACTTTTGCCTATTGCAAAAACACAAAAACAAACTTCTTCGAACCAGAAATTAAATAGTACCTGTTAATACCTGAATATCAGTAGACACTACATTCAGAATATGCAATCTTAAACATAAACCAAAGTGTGTAGAAAGGACATCCAAAGTAAGCAGGTTACATCATAAGCAGGTTACATCAAAATGTCCACTTCGCAACGTTTTACTTTCCTCTTTCAAAATGAGAAAAATGTTTTTTTTTGTAACTATATTTTTTGTAGTATCTGGAGATAACAATAAGATACATCAACAGCACCACAAGCGTACTTTTAACGTTTGTGACAGAAAATTATGAAAATATACAATTTTCAATTGTCAAATTCAAACGGAAAAACCATGCAATAGGAAATTTCATTCAAGCATCTAAATTACTCATCTTTTTCCCTTCAGTATTGTATCAAGCAGATACAATTTATAAAAATTATAAAAATTAAAAAAATGTACGAAAATGTCCACTTTGAAACGGTCCACTTCGCAACGATTTTGTCCATTTCGCAACATTTACGAGCCGCCGTTACGTAGTGGACATAATCACACATTTAGCTGTCAAATGCGGATAAAACCTGACACTCTTCTTCTTGTTTTTATATTAATTGCCAGCAAGCATGCATCAGAATTCTTGCAATTTATTCTTATAAAATTTTGTGATGGCGGTACAGCAGTATGTCCAATATACTAAGAGGTTTACGCAACGTCCTGATAGCGTTGCGAAGTGGACCGTTGCACAGTGGACATATTTACATGTTACTGGCGATTTCTTCTGTGTCATATGTCCTAGAACCACAATTCAACAATTACCGTACAATGCACAAGGTTAGTTATGATTATTATGAATTTCATGATTTTACGATGGACCTCTCTTGGAAATATTGGCCGTTGCGAAATGGACAAGAAAAAAAAATACGGTGTCAACTGTGCCAACAAATTCAATCACATAAGAGTAATGGAATGTAACATATCTATTGTATACTATTTTTCAAATAGAAAAGTAGACGACTTTGGATGTATTTCTAATAGATAACAGTTAAAAAAGTTAAACAAATCAAGCAAATTGTACAAAAATTGGATGTTTGCAAATATTTTTCAGTGTGGAACAGACGTTTTTTGCTGTTTTGGGGCACTTAAGTCCAAAATATTCTCAGATGTCCTATTCAAAAATAAATGAAATATTATGTCGATTGCCGAGCAGAAGCAATATTTAACAACAACTAAAAAGAAAAAAGAAAAATGTGAAAATTCAAAGAAAAACATGTACTGGACAGAAAAATTGACTTTTTTTGAAAAAGTCCCACATAAAATCATGACCGCTACGTTGATAGTTGGTTATTTTCGTTATAGTGTACAAAGCGAAGTAACTCTATTCATTTTTTTCTGAAATACTTGTCAAACCTAAGTCTAGTGAAATTGTGCTTCCAAGCAATTTCACGTTTTAAATGACATTTCCATATCATTTCAGATAATGTAATAGTGTTATGTTTCAGTTACATCGGTCTAACCAAGTTTAATATCAGTGTGTGTTTTTTGACAAAAATTGATTATCAAAAATGTGATTTATTTCGAATAAACATTTGCTAATTATTAAGAGGTTGGGCTTAAAATTAAATTGAAGGTTTACGCTAAAGAATCGTCTCATAAAAGTTATAAATTTTCTGTTCTTTATACCTGAATAACCTCTTACATAATGGAGGTGCAAATATGAAAAATAACGGACCTTTAAAAATAAATCATTTAAAAAAAACACATGAACTATCCACATAAAATTTGCAATGATTATTCAAATTTTGTTGCAGTTTTATAGGTGAAATGCGGCTAAATTAAAGTAGCATCAAAATTTTCTCAATTTCAGGAACTGACCTTTGACCATATTTAAAATAAAATGTGACCATAGTCAATAACTACGACATCGTCATTTCGATGTGTCATGGTGTCCTCTTTCCAAACATGTATAATACAGGCGTGTGTTATTCCGTTAACCCAAATTCGGAAAAATCGTCTCATGGGACCCTGCTATTATTGCTGATCAATACACTCAATATTTCCTTTGCTACGTTTTCTTTGTTCTTATATTTATTAGATTTGGATTTTTCAGAGTTTTTCTTGAATGTATTGGTTTCAACTATATCACCTACGTTTCATGTCAGCACCTAAGTACTGACTACTTGGATGGTCAATACCCCAGGGGCTAACAGTTCACCAACAAAGACATTGGTCAATTGGCCAAGTAGTAATAAATAGTAAACTACTGAAGTTTCTTTGAAATAAAGGCAGTAGAATGCCGAGGGAAAAAAAGAGTTGTATATACAAAAAACAAATTCCAAAGACATGGCCAAAAAGAAAACACAGAAAACAATGACTTAGACAGCTAAAACATCCAATTAAAAAATCCTGGTAAGTATTACTTTTCTACCAATGTTACATTTTGAAAAGCTTTTGTGATCACTGAACAGTATTCAAACATGGACAATTGGACGGTTCGGTACCACAAACATAATTGACAAAGGCAAAACTAAAATTAAAAAAAAACAATTAAAAAACTATAAAAAATCTAAAGCCGTGACAGTGTGAACTCCCATAAAGACCGAGAGCGACATCAGGTGGTCCGGAAGGGTAAGCATGTCCACCTCTGTTAACAGCACCCGTATCACTCACTGTAAGCGAGTGGATCTGAGAAAAAGTCAAATCGGTATAGTCAAATTTAGGAAGACGTGAGTCCGTTTTCATGTGGAACACGGACACGTCATATCTTTTAATAATGTTATGGTGACGGCCAAAGGATTTCTTGAAGGATGAAATTAACATAGGCTGAACAAATCCGTGACTTAGGAGTTTTGGGACAATCTTTTTTTTCTTTTTTTTTTCTTTTTTTTTCCTTTTTTGCTCTTGTGCAAACTACATGCTCGACAGTAACGAATCAACTGTGAAATGTACACTTTATTTGTTGGAGAGGTAGATATATTGCTGCTATTGGGAAGTTAAAACATATATAGCTTTGAATTTAGTTTCTGAAAATGTAAATGTAAATGTTTCTAGAAATGAAAATGTAAATGTTTCTAAAAATGAAAATGTAAATGTTAAATTTACCCGGTTTATTCATATATCGACTTTGAGAATTTAGACTTCATATATCGACTTTGAGAATTTAGACATAATGAAAGATGATACTTGTGGTGGTGACCCAAATAATTTAGTCCCTAATGAAGAGACATAAGTTGTCGAAATGGCCATCTGTTGGGATAATATATTATAGTTAATTTTGTTTTTGAATAATGATGAATAATAATTTGTAACTTGCTTGATAATATGCAACACATCTTTCGGGTTCTCAATCGAAGCACTGGACAAATTAGCATTTGGGTGAAAAATCCAATCAATGAATCTACCGCCTTATAGCCAATTTTAGAAAAAAAACACAATGATGAAATCATCATATCTTTAAGTTCTGGTCACGAGTATCTCCAAAATGTGTGACTTGCCAAATGATGTTAAAATTTGACTTACTTGACTTAATCCACTTCGTCCCAAGGGGGACATAGTGCGACCATTGTTGCTTTCCACTTCTTTCTGTCTTTTGCCAAGTATTTTTAGGTCTTCCTTTCTTTTTGTGGCCCTGTGGGTTCCAATCTAGGGCATGGTAGGTCGCATTTGTGGTGGTTGGTTTTCTCAAAGTGTACCCTACCCAATTCCATTTTCTCCTTAATATGGTTTGTGTGACAGGCTCTTGTTTGGTTCTCTGCCACAAATTCTTGTTACTTATTTTGACTGGCCACTTAATTCCTAGGGTGTTTCTTAGGCACTTGTTTAGGAAGACTTGTAATATGTTGATGGAAGCTAATGTTAATCTCCATGTCTCTGATCCATACAAAGGTATTGATTTCACATTCGAATTGAATATTCTGATTTTGTTAAAATGTGATACATGAAATTTCTTTTAGAAAATATTAAGAACCATAGTTAATTAAGCAGCACTAAGGATACATATAGCAGATAAGACTAAAAACAAAATAACACAATAAAATTATCACGAGCTTAAATCCAAACGGGTAAAAATATAAAGTATATAGGTGCAAATCACCGGACAAATAGTAAATCGCAATGGTCCTGACTTGGTACAGGAATTCAAAAGAAATGTTAGTTTTAACCGGTTTCATGGCTCGAGAAACATATAATTTAATCTTCCGGTTGTTTCCACCTGATTTTTCTTTTTGTCTCATGGACTTCGACTCTTGACAACTCAAAACACCACTCTCTCACCTGAACAAAAATAACACTTGTACCGGACATAAAGAAACGCAACTTTTTAAACATTTTGAAGACATTATGCAATTTTGTTAAGTTGCCTGAAAAGCACACAATTTAGAAATGTTTCCAAGTTTTAAAGGGATATAACTCCAGACTACTTCAACCTTTGACACAAAAAATTAATCTATTTTTCCCTGAGTTTTGTTGCACACGATTTACTTACCAAGTTTGAAAACTGTCTGCAATTTCGTTGAACAGGTTATTGGACGAAAACAACCAGAGATTACAAAATTTTAAAGTTTCTATGGCCAGTCATAACATAACAAGCTAGCTAAACCTCTTCACCAAAATTGAACTTGGCCTTTAGTTTTATGCTGAAAAGTAAAACATAATTTAAAAGCAATTAGTAGGAAACTCTAAAATATCAAATATAACATAAGCATAACATCAGAATCTCTTCAGCCTCTAGAAACCGACATCAAAAATAATTTAAGTTATGTCATCTTCTAAAGTCAAGTGTTTGAGGTCCATGTATACGGACCTCATCACTTGACTTGGGAAGATGAAGTTGCAAGTCAAGTTTAAAGATAGCATGCATGCACTTATTTCGATCAATAATTGTCGAACTTGGCCCGAGTTCTGTAACTCACCACTTAGTTACATAACACGGTCTGTGATTTGAACGCAACTTATGCAGCCGGAAACACCACAATTTACATTTTTTAAACCACTTCGGGAACGGACGGCCGACACAAGAAACATGGTACGCTTAGCACCTTACATGTACCAATTCAGGTATTAAAGTATAAAAATCGGCTAATACTTTAAAGGTAAATGAGAACCGAACCGTCAGTCTAAAACGAATAATCCAAGCACAATTGCAACACCGGAAAAACATATGTACAAAGACACGAATACGGCACAGAAAAGAAAAAAATGAAAACAAATAGATACGTGCAAAGATGAACAATATTATGTAAACACGGACCCAATAAAAATAAATTCGGTAGAGGAACAGCAAGGCTTAAGCTTTTAAAGGGAAAATCTCGGAAACAGATATCCCATAGCGGTCCACAAGATCATGATGTTGATCGTAAATCTTCTGGAGTGATGACTTCAAGTTATGGGTAGCAAACCCTTGTATAAGTAGCCTATTTGTGAGTAACTGAGCTCTATCAAGGATGTCATTGTATCGACCACAGGCCCTTGGGTAGCGCATGAGTTAGGAGATGTGCCGGCGCTGTTGGATGTTGATACACAGAAAAGGGACGTTGGCTATTGGAAAAGTGAAGTCATATCGCGTTTGTCATGCAGACGTTAGTTAGTGAGTTTGTCGTCTACCAGTCTGCTGTGAATATAAAGATGAACGAGTCGGTCGAGGAATGAGGCCGTTGTGGAAGTGCCTGTGGTCTTCTTAATTTCGAGGTCTTTTGGATCAGATGAAGACTTGAAGGCAGGCACCAAACCGAGGGTTTTTAGTGACAAAATATTATCTATATAACGGAAGGTGACATTGAAGGATTGTGCTATTTTTTCATCTTTATTTTGAAGAATTCATCCTTTGATGAAATTGAACAGCCTCGCAAGTGTGGAAAAAACAGATCGGCTAGAAGAGAGTATGTGCCCATTGGAATGCAGATAGTCTGTCGAAAAACAAGTCCACCAAACTGTACAAATATATTGTCGATCTGAAACTCTAACGGTTTAGTCATTTATTCTTCTGTATATTTTTTCTCCGTTCACAAAGTAAGCTTGAGCTCTAGTGACCTAAAGTGACAATGTACCTAGTATATCGGGAGAAACATGATGAATTAAGCCAAATTATAGTTGTTCGTGGGGAATGGTAGTATAAAGTGTGGCCTGAGAAGGCGAAGAGTGTGATAATGATGTCAAGTAGATCTTAGAGTTTTAAATATCCACATTTCATTTACATAGTTTCTTGAAAAGCAAGTATCACTGAATATCAGTTTTGAAGACCCTCTTTTACAGCTATTTCTGACAACCATCATTTTCTTTCAACTGCTTACTTACCTGATTACAGGTTCATCAAATCATAACACAATTTATTTATTTATTTTTCCATAACAAACAATTAAATCATTAAAAACATCCGGTTCATTCGATTTTAATGATTTTTTAACATATCATGACAACATTGTGCATACCTGTTAACCCTCCCACATTGCGAGGGAGACTCCTACTAACGCATCAAAAGGTTCTTCCTCGTGGAAGACCAAAATCTCCCACAAAGAGAAAAAGTCTCCCACAATCTCCCACATTTGCAAAATAATGCAATATTTTAAGAAAAAAAAATGTTATTTCCATGCAAAAATGTTTATTTTACTGCTTTGAAAACAATTATTTTCACAGTATGACAATAGTCCGTGGGCTGGAAACACTTTCCGTGCACCCCCCCCCCCACTTCCGAACCAGACCGGTTTTTTTCAGTCCTTCTATGTCCCCTCTTCAAAATAAAACATGTTAACACGAACATAACCTGCACGCATAGACAGTATAGGGCCACTTTTATAGTACACCCGAAAAATTATTGTATTTTCGTTTTAACATAAGTTTCATCTTTTAAGCTCCATTACTTTTTGCAGATAAGTAATATGTACTGAAATTTGGTATCAAATTAAAGCTAATTTAATATGCTTTACAATGAACACAAGTTTGGGTACTTTTCGCCCATTTTATGATCAGGGGATACAAAAAATCTACCCCTACCCCTGCAAAAAATTGCGAAAATCTCGATTTTAGGCTGTCAATTCCTTTCAGATAAACAACCATCGTCATTTGATCTAGTTTTTATGCCTAACTTATCAGTTGTGATACAATGTTGGAAAATAAAACCATTAAAGTCCATAAAATTTTGATTTTCGGTATAAAATTTTTGAAAAATGGAATTTTTCGGAATTTTAGATTTTTCACATTTTCGACTTTTTGACTTAAGGGTCGTAAAAATCTGAATATATATTTAATAATTGCCGATGCAATAATAATTTATGATATGTTAGCAACCAATTGTATGCAAAATTTTAGTTTCAGACGTATTATAGGTTCATAAATGTCAAAATTAGCACCCCTCCCCCTACAAATTTAGAGAAAAGTTGAAATATTCAGGCTCTAAATGATAAACAGATAATGTTTAATAGGAATTCTGGTGTGTATTTCACTTAAACTGACATGCAGAAAATCATTAAAACTTTTCAAAAGGTCTCTGTTTGACTCTTCTGTATGAAAAATGGGAATTTTCCGTTTTTCAGAATGTCTGCTGTTTTGACTTTGAGATGCAATTTCTTCATGAAATTGATATATAACTTGAAAATGTTGATTAAATATCGTTTCATCATATCTAAGCAATTAGAAAGTATGCTTTTAAGCCTTTTAGACTAACTACAGTCTCATAAATTACAAACATATTACCCCTTACCACACATATTCAACAAAATTTATTTCATTTTATTCAGCTTGAAAAGCTTTAACATTGTATAAAGGTCCAATGACATATCATTTTCAAACACTAAAACACAGAACCTCCCATATATCAAAAGTAAGATCATGCGCCCGGTTTATGGGCAGTTATTCAGCGATTTAACTTTGAATTTCGGAAAATTCTAAGAAACTGAAAATTCCCCTTTTCACGAATATTCAATTTTACCCATATTTTGGTGTCAAAATTACATATTATGATGTATCAAATGCATCTTTTGCAAAGAAAGTAAAACATTAGTATGCTTTGTTCATTTATATGTACAAGCGGTCATATTTTGGAGATTTTTAAGTTTAATTTTGTTGGGGTAGGGGTAAGATTTTCAGTATTTAGAGCCAAATTGAACACTCCTAATTTTTCTGTACAGTGTTTTTAAATAACATATGTATCGGTTAAGACAATAAATTGGCATATCTGCAGATAAATCCTCCAGATTTGCCACATACCGATTTAAAAGTGAATTTTGCACAAATCAGAAATGCTAAAAATTTCCATTTTTCATCAATTTTTGGACAAAATATTGAGTTTTAGCTGACAACTGGGATTTGAAATACCAAATTATGATAGCATTCATGCAACTTTGTTATATGCAACGCAGAATTTGCGTGTGGTGGTTATTTTTATCCCAACATAGACAAAAAAATTGACAATTTTGGGGGAAATGTGTTGGGGTAGGGGTAAGATTTTTGGTATTTAGAGTCACATTCAACACCCCTTGTTTTTCTTAATAATGTTTTAAGACATCTAATGTATCGCTTAGAACAATTAATTGGCATATCTGCAGATACATTCTATAGATTTGATACATATTGCGATTTAACAGTTAACTATGGACAAATATGAAATGATGAAAATTCCCATCTTTCATCAATCTGGGGAGAAATATTGAGTTTTAGTCGACCAATGGGTGTTAAAATACCAAAGCATGATTTAATTCATGCAACATTGTCATATACAACACACATTTTGTATGTTCTTGTTATTTCTTATGCGAACATAGACCGACAAACTAAAATTTCAGGGAAAATTGTTGGGGTAGGGGTAAAATTTTCTGTAATCAGAGTCACATTTAACACTCCTTGTTTTTCCTGGCAATGTTTTAAGACACCAAATATGTCGCTTGGTACAATTAATTGGCATAGTTGCAAATATATCCTCCAAATTTAGCATATATAACGATATAGCAGTGGACTTTGGACAATTCTGAAATGTTGAAAATTCCCATTTTTCATCAATTTGGGGAGAAATAATGAGTTGTAGTGGACCAATGGCTGTTAAAATACCAAATCATGGAGTAATTCACGCAACATTGTCATATACAACACACACTGGTTATTCTTATGCAAACATAGACCAAAAATCACCAATTTCAGGGAAAATTTGTTGGGGTAGGGGTAAGATTTTCGGTATTTAGAGTCACATATAACACTCCTTGTTTTTCTAAACAATGTTTTAAGACAATTTTTGTATTGCTTAGCGCACTTAAATGGCATATCTGCAGATATATTCTACACATTTGACATATTTTGCGATTTAACGATGAAATACGAACAAATCTGAAATGTTGAAAATTCCCATTTTTGATCAATTTTTGGTGAAATATTGAGTTTTAGTCGACCAACGGCTATTGAAATACCACATTCTGATGTAATTCATGCATTATTGTCTTATACAACACATGTTTAGCGTGTTCTTGTTATTTTTATGTGAACATAGACAAAAAATTGAC
>MJUU01022519.1:16636-42723 GCA_002080025.1 Modiolus philippinarum
ATTATATTTATGTGTGTAGATGCAAGAATTCTATACCTCACATTGTGGGGGGTATAGAATTTTTGAAATACTATATGCATATAGAAAAATTTTCAGGAGTATACTTGACACAATCACAAAGAGATTTTATACGTAAAAAGAGGTTACCACTTGAAGTTCTTCTCAGTGGCTGAGTGCAAATGTTTTTGTTATACTAGTAATATAAACTACAGTTTCTCATGCTTTCTCACTTCTGTTATGAAATATATATGTTACTATATGTTTTGTGTGTTAATTGTATCCGTATATGTTTTTTTTGTCATGTTTGTGTTCATTATTGTGTTTATGTACATCATGTAAAGTACCAATTGCAAAAATAAAGAATTACAAAAAAAAAAAAAAAAAAAAAAAAAAAAAAAAAAAAAAAAAAAAAAAAAGGAGCGAAAAAGATAACAGGAAACATCTACAAAAGCTGAACATTACAATTACATTCTACAGTCTACCAGGGAACTACACAGGAAAAACACAAATAAGTCAAAAGACAAACGTAAACAACGATAGGAAGACGGGAGAGCCGGACTTGGTACCCGCAAAATCCAGCGGTAGTGTTACACCGGTTTATGGGTAACCAAACCTTTCTCTGTATATTAATAAACATACGAATAAAACCCAATAAAGGGAGACTACTACCTCCATGACCGCAATCTTGAAAGGAAAACATGACAATATGTAAATATTGCTACGGTCAACCAAGTGGCAAAAGTTTTACTGAACGGAAGTGAAAGTTTACACCCCCAGCTTACATTCTTAAACGGATCTGCAGTCGTTAAAAAGACACAATGTATACAACTGTAACATTTTCCGTTTGATATGTAGACACTGTGTAGTCTTTTTAAGGTAACAGAATGTAGGCGTGGGTTGTAAATCTTGACTTCGATTCAGTGAAAGTTTTGCCACTTGGCTGACCGTAGCAATAATCAAGGCGTTATCGCTGCTAATCTTCCGGCTATCTCAAGGAGCTTAGTCTGCTGGTAAAACACTGTTGCAATCAACTCAAGAATCATGGCATATTTTAGTAGACATCGACAGTATCAGTGAGAAGCCAGTATGTGTGTAAAATATTCAGGTCACTAGATCTCAAACCTAATTTAACGAATTGAAGAAGAATAATGTAGGAGACGTCCCAGTTTTTAAAAAGACCTTTTTTGATTTGTCTCCAAAATTGGTCGTCTAAAAAAGACTTAAACTACAAATCTGATAGCCGTTATAGTAAATATAAGGAAATGAAATGCACAAATCTTATTGGCTCTGTGCATCATTGCAGATAAGCCCTATCTGTGTATAGGTTCCATAGTTTGTATAAATGTCATTTAGTTAGACTCTGGTTGTCATTTCATGCAAACATAGTTACCACTGGTGTCAAAGAAAAGCGAAGATGTAAGAATCTGTTAATGTGCTGATTAATAAAAACTGCTCGATTTTTACAACTATATTTAATTCCAAGCGTGGTAACGTATGAATTCTAATTGTTTTACAAACAATATCGGTAGTCTTTTGCATAATGACACTTGATTTTTTACTATGTTCAATTTCGATAGAACAGTTTTATAATAACAGCTCAAATTTTACAGTGTTTTAAGTATAGGTTTAATAATCATGCTCTTTCCTTTGCAGTTCAGACAGAAAGACATGAAGACTATTTTTGCCATTGTCCTTTGCCTGACTGGTAAGTAGAGCTTTTCTACATGAATCCATTACACCTTCATGGAAAATTCGCAAAAAAAATAAAATTTGATATTATTTTCCATTTGTATAAATGAACCAGTATACATCTATATTAATGTTTTATTCCAAAGGATAAGTGCATGGGATCGATATTTCAATTAGACTGACTTCGTTGTGCGGGTCGCCATTTTCCCATTCTCTCGATAAAAATTGTCAAGATATGTCTAATGACCTTAGAGATACCAAATAACGGTGACCTACCGTTGCCATCTCGTACATTCTTTATCAATGAGAAGCAGACGGTTGTCTTACTAAATGATTGTATGACAAAAGCGTATTATATACTTTTCCTGGTTTTGTTCAAATATTTTGATCACATCTAGGTACAAAACAAACATTTTATTTTAAAAAAATAGTAATTGTGGATTACATGATACCCCGCCACGTTTCACAAAATTTCGAAGTATCAAGGGGCATAACTCCAGAACCCCTTGGACCTCTGAACCCATATTCAAACTCGACCTGAGTTTTGTGGTGAACAAGCTACATACCAAGTTTGAAGACTGTATGCTATTCCGTTCAAAAGTTATCAGTCGGAAACCTTTGGGGGACGGACGGACGGACGGACAGACGGACGGACGGACGGACACACGACTGAGGGTATCACATAATACCACGCCACTACGTGTGGTGGGGTATAAAAATGTTTGAAAATATCAAAAAGAGGCAATGCGAAATTCTGACCATGGATATAATAAATCTATGTTCTGACGAGCAGACTGCTCTACAAATAATTGAAATAATATTAGCCGGGATAATAAGACACACCGACAGGTAAATTTTTGACAGATTGTTGTCCAGCAAAACAACAAACCTGTTTATTACCCCCAATCAACAAACATTTACTTACCTGTGGCCATGACAGGAAGTATTGGCCTGGTTTATACTTTGGTCCCCCCCTCTCTCTCTCTCATCCAAACACTTATACACAAAACTTGCGTGCAGTCGAATAAATTGCGATTCACAAGCGAAAGTAATATATCATGTTTATCCATCAATGTAACCTAACCTCGGAGGCATGTAATTAAAAAAAGAAGGAAAAAACATCTCTAGTTTTGAATCCCAAAAGGAAATAGATGTACCGAGGAAAGGCACATACTTTGCCAATTTATCTAAATGTTCTGATGACAGCCCAAATACTTTTCAACTATAGCGAGCAGTGCTTAGTAAACTATCGTTAGTACATGGCATGTATTTCACAGAAAAACATTACTTTTTTATGGTTTATAGCTAACACGTTCTCTATCTTGTATCTCTTACATTTTTAAAGCATTTTGTGTATTTCTCATATTCTTTTCTTTCTGCGACTTTGCAAACGCGATATCTCTAGTGGACCCAAAAATTCGCATATATTTGTTAATGAATATGAATATGAATATCTCTATTGTCGTGAACTAAGCTTAGTTGCAGAGAAGATAAACATATATAATCAGAAGTCCATTATTAGTAGAAGTCTGCAACTTGTTCAATATGTATTGTGACGGCATTGTCCCCAGATTAGGCCGTTATCAGTAAAATCGTTAACGGGGGGTTCCTCCTAATCTCGTTCGAATAGTATGGAATGATGGGTAAAAGTATTATCACAGAAACAAGTACTTGTTAATTAATCACAGTCGAATAATCATTTAAGTTCGAACATGTGAAAATGAGAAATGTCAACATTGTTCAACCCACCCAGGGTAGAATTCTCTCCAAAATGGAGAGTTTATCGCCGAAAGAAGATTTTGCATTATAAATGGTAATTTGAAGAGATTTTTAGCAAGATCGATATAAAGATTTGAAAATGAAAAAAAAAATATACACCAATTCTATAAACTCTTTTTTTTTCTCCAAAAAGTTTAAACGATAAATCTATTTACTGTGTGATGTTGTGAATGTCTGATTTCGAGAAAAACAACTAAGAAAAACGGCCATAGAAAAAGATTCCGGGATAATGAATTTGCAACTACACAGCATTTGTAACCATATCTTTTTATTATAATCATCATAATTCGTGTGAAAAGCTTTAGAAAGCTTTATTTTCTTGTTTGCTATGTGGCATGAAAACATTTTTTTCAAGTATTTGTCGAGTCAATCTCTGCCACCCAACTGTTTCATAATAAAAGTTGATATATATTCGACCAGGATCTGTTCCTTTATAAACCATTTAATATTATGCACTTTATTGCATTAATACAAAATATAGTTATTAAACTTCACCAAAAGTAATTCCGAGATATTTAGCATGCTACCCATAATTTTAATGTCAGATAATTGATAAACAAAAACGTTAACAAATTAAAAAAAAATCATGAATTCTTAGTCAGTTTTAAACATGTAAACATTACTTTCGGCAATTTAATCTACTTTCTCGAAATGGTAGAAAACTTGATATAGTGGACAGTTTTTTTATCATTTTTTAAGTATTGATTTAACCGTTTATGTTTAATCTATTTTATACTTCTGTTATCAATCGGTTAATAATTATCATATTTATCTGAAAACTGACGGGGTAGAGTCTGACACGCAGAGAATATAAATTGTCCCTGTGGATTTTGCATATATTAACTGTACCCACAATGCAACATTTATTTTCTGGCCATGAATTTTTGGCTACTATTTTTAGTCTTCTCGCACGAAATCTCGTTTGAATCACAGCGGTAGTCTGGAGACAACGCCGTCTACTGATGTATTACGAGTCGCTGACTTCTACTAATAATGGACTTCTGATATAATAAAGAAATAATACAATTGCATGTGTGGAAGTACAAAAACACAAAATTACAGTATTTGTTAACCAGGAGGGGTAGAATACGTGTTTATGCATAAAATACAAACTATTCTCATATTTTAGACATGTATTCCGTGTCAGGCATTAGAACGAAACATTTTTGTCGGTTTTGTGTAGATGTAAATTTCCTGAAGTCAATAATAAAATTTTACAATATTACTTATTTAGTAATGAGAAATCATTCAAGATAAAAACATTTTTTAAATGAAATAGAGTTTAGGTGCCTAAAACCAATAGTAAATAAAATTCTAAGCAAATTATTTTTATACGACTCTTGGGCTCACCAATCTTATAAATGTATGTATATTCAAGATTATGTGACAATGTGAATGATGTCTATATATATGCTTGTATTTTTTTCCATTTGAATAGTAACGCAATAAATTTTTAATTTGATTTCTATTCATAAAAAATACTATAACACATTGGGCGAACTTTATACAGTTCTACTTGTTTTTTTTATTTAGAATATCTTGACTCATCATTGTCAATTATTAACCCTCTTCTTTTCAATATTTTACTTATCTCCTATGAAGTCTGATATCTGAATGACACATTTTTTATATTTTGAAGAAAAAAAAAAGAAAAAAAAGAAAAAAAAAACAACAGAAGATCGATTTTTTATAAAGTATGTTTTCAAATCCAATCCAATATTGTCTACAACCAAACGTGCACCCACATGCAATTATAGCCTCTGTATATTGTTTCTATTGATGTTATTTCCGTCAATCATCGTACAGGTAATCATGTAAAGATTTGCAAATTGGCTTAGAAATTATTACGCAACACCTGAGGGGACACAGGTGTTAAAATCTGTGTCACCTGTGTTCGAGAGATTATGGACATCAAAGATTGCTTGCCGCTTGCCAATGTCAAAAATTTATCATTGAACGATTGATATTGAAGAATAACGCAACAGTTAAAAAAAGAGAGAAAATAAAAAACTTTTATGTAATATGAATAGCTAAGTATATCAAAATGATATAATGCATCCTTAAATATATACAAAATTAAGATTTGCGCAATTAAATCATTTCAATCGTATAAATTCATAAAGATAAAAGTATTTTTTATTTAAATTCCTTTGGGGTTTATTTACATCCTTTTTATTTTTTAATTATTGGCCACATCAAAAATCATCTGTGCGATTTAAATTACGTAAACTGGTCTGTATCGATGCAGACTTTTAAAGATATTTCCCATGATTCAGTAGTAGGTTTTGACGTCACAACCTACAATTACAGTCAAAATATATTATAGAAATTCTTTAATAACTTCTTTATTTTTTCGAATTTTTTTTAAATAAAACTTGATATATATGCATTTTTCATTACAAGGAACAAAATAAGCCAACATGTAAAAAATCGTGAATTTTCCCTTTAACTACATCAGTAAGGAATAAATACCTGCATAGTCCATCACTGTACATGTGTAATGAATCTGGAACTATTTCTTTATGACAAACAGCATTTTACTTTAAGAATAAAATAAAAGATGCCTTAATCGTAGGAAACAATATTGTATAAAACGCTAATTTAAGGCAAGGATCTCATTATACGTCCTTGTTTAAGGAAATTAACTATGTATAAACTCTGGCAGCTTTCGCACAAGCTGAATGAAGTACGAAGGACTTCATGTAAAGTTTGTCATGAATGACAAGCCAAAGTTTAAACATTCATTTAATCCTATAAACCAGTTTCTAATCCTTATGTTTCCTATTTTGTTCATTAAAAACCGTGTTATAGTTGTTAACTACACCTTCACTTGCTTGGATTTATAGATCGGCCCAGGGGTAATAATAACAAAATACAGAAGTTACTGATAATTTAATCTCTGCATATGCGCATTTCGATAACTTATGTCTCATCAGTGCAGATCAAACCAAACCACTTGGAAGTTCATTAAAGTAAATAAGAATCGTACCGTCAGCCAAAAAAAAAAAAAACAATCTAAGGACACTGGGAACATCGAAAAAAATAAAAATAAAATAACACAAGCACGGCACCGAAAAGAGAAATGAAGACACACACATATACAAAAAAGAACATAACGCACCCAATAAAAGAAAATGGGTGAGGTCAGGTGAACCGGTAGAGTAAACACCTCCTGCTTCTTAAAAGACACCAACCATGTTAAACATGTCAAGTACAGAAGATGAAAAGAAAAGTTTAATAAAGTTATCGATTCTGATTTTGAACTTACATCTGTTTTGTGTATTGTGACGTTGTAGACCCAGATAGCAATGGCCACTAGAAGTTCACTTTCTCTGAGGTGCAATATAATGGAAAATTCCATCTTCTGTCATATTAGAAATAATTCAAAGCAGGTATAGTCTTGTTTTCAACCATGGACTGGGCCTTTATATTCCTAATTTAAACTCCTTGTTAACGCTCGGGGTTAAGCCGAGCCCATGGTTAAATTGCAGTAACACTATGCCTGCCATGGATTATTTCTTAATTAACATTCACTTGTAAGAGTTCAAGAGAACGTAGCAAAACGATATGGCCGTGACAAACGACGTTTTAGAAATAAGTTGAGATGAAACCAATGTATTCTAGATCTAGTCAAATATAAAACGACAATGACTTAGTTATTTAAGCGTAAGATACTAATTAGCTTCCAGCATAACTGCATTTTCATTGGAAATACCTTCACATACCTAGGAAGCTGTTGCTAACTCGTTTTTCATATTTTTCTGTGATTATTATATTGTGTTGTCTGTACTGTTTTTTTAAAGTTGTTGTTTAATTTTGTTTACTCAATTTGTATTAATGAACTGTGTTTATATTTTATCTTTGAGTTCTGAAATTTCTGTTTTTTTTTAGGTAATGACGATTTATTAAAAATATTATGTTTTGGGACTGCGGATTATTTTTTGGTTAAATACATACTACAGGTTATACTCTTGCAAATGTAAGATCTCATACTTTGTTTTCAGACAATTTTTAGTGGTCTCTCTAATTTTTAAAAATATTTTTAAAAAGTATAATTGAACAAAATTGATAAACTTTATTCATTGTATTTCAGTGGGAGCATTGTCTGCTGAGAGTGGTAATTTTTTTAGCATATACATTGAAATAAAAATATCAAACGTTTTAACTTTTTAAGTTAATAGCAAACTATTAAGTTATTGATACATTTTGTGTATATTACATGGTAGCAGGACAACTCGCCCCACTGCCAACTCGCCCCTGTCCGGGTCGCCCCTAATTTCTACCAACTTGCCCCAACCAAAATAACAAATACCAACTCGCCCCACGAACTTTCCAGTATTTTTGGTCTCCTGACGTCCTGGGCTTTGGAGTTTAGGTTATGACTAGTATTGCTAAGGGTTTTTTTTTTATAGATATGGTTAGGGTTAGAGATCGATAGGGTTAGGGTTGGGATAAGAGAAAGGGTAATGGTTAGAGTTAGAGATAGGCCATGATTAGGGTTAGAACTATAGATAGGGTAAGGATTAGGATTAGAAAAAGGGTTAGGGTTAGAAATAGGGTTAGGGTTAGAGTCAGAGATAGGGTTAGTGTTCGGGGTCGTTAGGAACAAATAACATGTGATGGAAAAGTATTCTGCAATGATTTTATCAGTAGGACATAAATTCATGTCGCTCGAGGTATGGGGCGAGCTGACCAGACGCTGATGTGGCGAGTTTGATATCAATTATAAATGGGGGCGAGTGTGTTGGAAATGGGGGCGAGCTGGTAAGGGGCGAGTTGGTAGTGGGGCGAGTTGACTTGGATTCTTATTGCATACGTTAGTCAGTATGAGTCTGTCAAGTAAGAGAATTTCTGAAAGATTTCGGCATTAAAAAAAGAACTGTTTCTTGGAAATACTCAGATTCTTTATGTGAACAGGAGAAGATATGCCTGGTTTAAACATATTTATTCACAAAATAAAGACAAATATATGTAACAACATTATAAATTACAAAGTGAAAGGATCAGGAAACAAGCTATTAAAGCTTTCTAATATATGCCTAAAGAGTTATTAGTATAATACACATGTTAGCTAGGTAAGAGGATATCATTTTTATTTGTTTTACCGTAAAGTTTTTCATCGCCATTCTGAAAAAAACTTATAATGGAAAGAAATGAATTTTAATAAGATTCCTATTATTATTGTCATCTACCTTTTTGTCGATGCCCTACCATTTTACGTTGTTAGTATTTTTTGATATCTGATTGAACCGACTTTGTCATTCTAATTTAAGGTATTATTATTTTGAAACGACCACAAAAGAACATAGGACAAACAAGAATATTATAGTTACCGAAATAAAAACAGACACAAAAAAAATTCAATTATCATAAATCTCACAAATTTAAGATAAACACATCAGCTGTTCTGGAAGGCTCACAACATCCTTGCCAGAAAACGGCAACCCTCATACTGTAAGAGGCTCCATTCAAGGTAAAGTCGAAACCTATAATGTCAACTCCATGAAGACGAAAAAATGTAGATGAAAATGACCATTTACATTTCTTAAGTAATGTCATGGTGGGGACCATATATCCTCGGATACGGTTTAACATAACTATGACTAAGCAGATTCTGAGAAAGTATGTTTGCTCACATTTTAACAACATTCACACAATTATCTAATCAATTGTAAAAAGCACCCCATACACTGAGGAGGTAGTCATATTTCTGCTGGAATAGTTACTGAATGATTTAGTGTAGAATCTTACATCAATTTTTTTCAATAATTGCAAGCCACTGCAAAATTCAAAGGAATAGTCCTTTTTGAAATAAGTAGTTTATTTCAATGTACTCTTAAAATTGATTTCGTAAAATCCTACGTCATAATGATCAATTTCAGATTTTATCACGATGTTGTATCCTTTGTATACAAAAAATACCGAAGTTTCATAAAACAATTAAATTTCGTTATGCTGCACACTTGTTTCAAGGAGTAACCTCTCATCGGCAGCATTAAAATCAAATACTATGGAAAGCCACAATCCAAAAGTAGTTCAAAAAGAGGTTAGAATTTTGACAAAAACGGTAAATTCCTATGATTTTATATCCACAAACCTACTTGAAGATTTGAAATAATTACGGTATTTTGCTTGCTTACGGTCCTAAGTCTTAATGCATTGTTATTTCTTTGAATCATAGATCCGAAGAAGACAATGAAAAAATAAACTATTGCATAAACCAATCCAGTATATTTGTCACGAAACTTCATGTTAGAATGTTAAATCACTGTTTCTACCTTATTAAGAATTGATTACAATATATTTGTATTAGTTCAGTGCAGTGATCATAGAATTATCAACTGTTTTGAACAATTAAAAATGAAGCAAAAAAGTAATAAAAAGAAATTGAAATATATATAACAACAATAACAAACATATGTTTGTCAGAAATAATTTAGGTTAAGGGCCAGGTGTTTCCGGTACAAAGTTTGGTGTTGTAAGAAATAGTTCTGAAACATTGAAGTACCTGACGTATTATTATATGAAATTTAAGGAAACACATAATATGGACATTTCAGAAGTGGTCAGTTAGTTTTACAATTCCAAGAAAACCAGTATTATATCTCCTTTGAATAGTATACTTACAAATCAGTGAAAAGATAATGGCTAGCAAAGGACACATAAAAGACAAGTATACGATAAGATACCGTAAAATATTTTCATGACTTGCATGATGTTATTGGTACTAAATTTTGCTTCTAATTTCGATATTTTGGGAAATCAGTATACGTATTTCCGACTATTTTTGATTATGGTTTTCCATATTATTTGATTTGAATGCTGCTGACCTTAATCACGTGTAAAGAGTAACCAGAGTAACTGTTTATCATGCAACTATTTTTTTTGTTTTTTTGCCTTTGTACAGTTTCACCTTGCAAATGTTTTATTTGATCTGCATACATTGTAAAATTGAATACAGGCAGAATCGTTATATCACAGTCACTTCGGTAATTGTTATCTAATACATGAACTTGATTTAATTTTGTGGTAGAAAATCTTTTTTTCTTTTAATTTTCAGAAAATCTGATGACTTTAACTAAACGCCAGTTTGGACACTATCGTCGTATCAGTATGTATAAATGTAACTCAACATTATAATGTTTTATTTTAGTGATTTGTTTTTGTTTAAACCAGCTCTTTTTGATTTCTTGTGTTCCAGATATTTTTTAATTTCAATTCCACTAGGAGACATAAAGTGTCGAAATGTAATTCTGAAGAACTCAAGTTCACTGCAAGTTCGGTATTTTGTTCTTTGAGTGCAACATCTTAAATCAAGGTTTATGATAAATTTTAAAATAACCATTTATATTCTCGATTAGTTTATTTTGCCAATTATAACGGCACTTTCAGACTATAGGCGTTTTGCAATTTTTGAGAAAATATAAAAATATGAATAAATTTTGAATTTTGTTTTCTGATGTATCAAGCAATGTTCCGTTACAAAATGATTGCTTCAGAATCAAGTGTTTATTTTAATGAAATATGGAATACAGCATCAAATAACATTCTCGAACAGTGCCTCCTTTGTTGAACAGAATTTTTTATTTTATTGGTTTTGTTTTTATTGAAGTCATCCATTTCAAAAAAGGTATAATATTATCCATGTATTTCTCTTCATTATTTTTTTATGATGATTTTTTTTTTTTAAATTGAACTAGACAGTAGTTTAGAGAGAAAACATATTATATACATGACCCGAAATAATCCATATCCTCAAAAACTGGAAAAGTTTACCGTATTTGATTGCTTTCAATGTCAAACCGTACAGAGCTGTAAGAAAATAATGTATTCTGCAACTTAAAACTATTTAAATACCTTAAGTTATATCATCTGCATCCTTTGCAAATATTAGAAAAAAGAAGGGTAACGGGGAATGTGTCAAAGAGACAACGACCCAAAGGGGAGTAATAACAAAATCAAAGCCACCCACACCCACACCCAACGGCAGGTCGGAGTCGGCCTCTGAACAAAGAGCAATCAAGTCCAGCCAAATAAACATCATCCTAGACTCCTATAGACATAAAGTAAACTAACTAGAAAAAGGACAAGACACACAAAGGCTTAATAAATTCCTGACTTAGAACAGGCGCAAACCTGCTGCAGCGGGGTTAAACTAGTTTTATTGGATCCAAACCTTCCCCCTACAGCCAATGTGATCAATCAAAAAACAATCGTAACAAAAGTAAAATTCAGTTGGCAACAGGACTGAGTCAGTTGTGAAAAATGAAACTGAAAGAACTAAATATACGGACAAAAACATGAAATCACAAGAGACTACTAACAGTTAACTGACATGCCAGCTCCAGACCCATCACCAACTGACAAATTAAGTTATGTACCCTCAGTATACAGCTTCCACCAAGATTGAATGAAAGGATATGGAGTGAATGCACGTGAGACAAAGTGTCTACAAATGCATGGTAAAAACAAGCAAAGGAACAACGCTTTTATTGTTGTTATTCATCTTTAAGTCATCATGAGGCCTTCATCAATGGACATTGCTCATACCTCAGAGTAAATTCAAGACGGCCCCCAGCACCGGTTTAAGCGGTATTCTTTGCTAAATGTCGAACAACGCTACATCCATGTCTTTGCTGGTCATTGATGCGTGATCGTCAACAAACATTAATTAAACTGGCACCCTAGTGTCTTAAGCTAGTAGACGATTACAACATATAGACAAACACAGGTCGATTGTAAGAAAACTTAAAAATATAAAATAGTGAGATGTAGGCACTTTAAACAGGTGGTCAGAATTACATTTGGAAATTACAAAAAAAATGCCAAAATTTGAAAGAATGATAGTATATCTATACATCGACAAACGAATATCGAAGCAAATTCGAGGAAAAGGGGAATTCTAAAATCATAAATCCAAAATTTGAGAAATATATATTAGAAATTCTCTCACTAACAACTACACCATAACTGAAATATAAAGAGAGCATACTAACTACGAAATCTACAGATTAAGGATGTTCGCTGTTCATGTTAGACTCCTTTGGATTTGTCCATTTAAAAGCTTAATAAATTTTTGGCAGGTGACTCCCTCATTTTTTAACATAATTTCATTTGACACAAATTTTGGAGCATTCTGACAAAATTTTATTCAATTGGTGTCATTTTGCCACATTCATTATTGGATAAGTATTGATGTGTTAAACCTATGTAGAATACAGAAGTGTTCAGTTACCCCGTTATTTTTTGAAACAATTATATCTCAAAATAGACATCGGCAACCCATCATTTTTTTTTCGCTTAAATGACTTCTTTTCCAATTTTCTTACAAAAAATCACATTGAATTGAAATCCTTGTTGCTTTAAAATTGACCAGCGATAATCATTAATAGTTTTTGTCGACATGCCACAATTTTAGAAAATGGAAAGGTAAAATAACGATATCTATGTCTCCAGAATTAGATAAAATTCCAAATGTATCCTTAGCATGTTCAACAATCTGTTAAAATTTCTCTTTGTTATATGTTGTACTTTCCTTCATATTCCAGGAGACGCATCATGTAACCCCTATTGTTATTACGGAGGATGTAAAGGTACATACGGAGCATGCGCTGGAATATGCTATTGTATAACGGTAGGTCAATTAAGCAACAACAGTACATTATTTGAATACCCGAGGGCGTCAATCGTAGATTTGACGGTCAAAATGCAGTTTATAGGCGACACGTAGCGGAGCCTGTAAACGGATATTTTGTCCGTCAAATCAAGATTGACGCCCTCGGGTATTCAAACAATGTACTGTTATTGCGATTCTTATGCAACAAATCAATTTCATGTTCTATTTTTAACTCGTGAAATTGTAACAATATTAGGAACCAGACTAAACAGGGAACCTACTTTGTCACAGGTGTGTAGATGGTGGAATCGACGGTCAGTTTCGACCAATCAAAACCACCGTTATATAAATGTTGCATTTGAATGTTTTTTTAAACGTTTATGAAAAACAATTATGACAATTCAATTTTGAACTTCTCCGTTTTATCGAGCAAGATGCAATAAAAATTTGCTAGTTTTCTTCAAGAAAAAACATTTACACATATTTCGGTGCATGGATTTCCAAATGTTTTGATTTAATCTGCGCTGATGAAACATAAGTTGTCGAAATGCGCATATGCAGAACCTTAATTCAAAATAACCTCGGTATTTTGTTATTCCTTCAGGGAAGCAAATTTCCAGCTGATAGTCCTGCAATTCTATGAACCAATCACGAGTTATCGAAAAAAAGATGTAACTTAACGGTCTCAGAGGATTGGAACTGTAGTTAAATAACACATAGGAAAACAAATGTAGAAGAAAAAAGGGAGAAAGCGGAAATTATAAAATAAAAAGAATGACGAAGACATAGCAAATAAGCAAAAATNCCCCCCCCCCCCCCTAAAAAAAAAATGGAGGTATCATCAGGTGCTCCGGAACATCTCGACTTCACCTGTTTCTTGCTTCGATCTTAGCTTTGAACATATTATTTCTGATATGATGTGTCGTGATACATAGCAGAATACGCTTACCTTTCTACACATCCTGTCTCACTGCTCATGATTTTCCAAAAAAGGATGTTAATAAAAAGAACGACTTTTTTTATTTTCCATTGATAAAGAGCCTAGATCCAAAACATTTCTTTCCTATTATTTGTTTAATTCAATTTGAAAGATTTTCACCCTTTTCTACGGATTATTCATTTTTTTCCCCTGGAAGCTTGTTTTTTTCAGTTATATCCATGATTGTAAAACTGGTTAACGTTGGTAGTACTATATTCGTATTTGGCCACTATGCAAAATTATTTTGGTTGTCTGTCATATTAATACCTGAAATGAGTAAACATGAAATAAAACGTAAATTTAACCAAATATTTTTCCCTTTATTTTGAAAATATATTCAAACCAAAATAACATATGACGAAATGAAATAAGTTGAATTTCTGAAATATTTTCAAAACAATATTGATTATTTTGAAGTTACTCATATTGGTGTAAATCTGTTTTTTTCTTGACAGAGTGGTTATGAGTATCGCTGCAACTATTGTGATGTGTGACAAGTGCTGTAAGGCAGTGAAAGTTACTTTACTGAATAAAATAAATAAGTAACTATGTCGCGGTTTGCTGTTTAATGTAAAGTTAGTTAGAGCGCAAACATCAGTAGGAAAACACAATGACAACATCTGTAACACAAACAAACAAAGCCATCACATTAGTACTACATAGAAAAGAACATAAAGGGGTCACACATACACATTATCGACTCTGGTCTAATTCAGAACGAACAAATAAAGGGATACGGAATAAATTTTTGGAACAAAATCCCTTTAAATACATGGAAAGATTAAGCAAATGGAACAACGCTTTCATTTGTTCTTCATCTTGAAGTCACAATGAGGCTTCAACAAAGAGCAAACAATCTAACCTCATAATAAGTTCAAGACGACCCCCAGAACCGGTTTGAGCGGAATTCACTTGCCCAATATCCATGTATCTTCACTCTTGGTCAAAGATGCGGGGTGGTCAACGGACATAACATATTTGGGAAAGTACTGTTACAAACACGGTTATCCGTTGCTCGACAAAGGTGCTAATAGACAATACAACATATAAACGATCAAATGGCACTCATTGAGTTGATTGTAAGAAAACTTCACAAGTAAAATCGGGAGATATGGGCATTATATATACAGACGGCCAGAGAAATAGTTTAAATTTCATAAAACAACAAATCGAAATGTTTAATTTTGATAGTGCATTCATATGAGAAATTCTCACATGAACAAGTACACAATAACTGACAAAATACAGAAAGCATACACATACGGAGAATCTTGTACGAAGAGAGATGGATGGAAGAGCATGGATTAGATCAGATGCATCTATATAGAGTAAGCATGTTAAATAATGGATAACAGGAAACACCAACAATGGCTGAAAATTATAATTACATGCAACAATTTGCAAAGGAACTATACAAGAAAAACACGTATAAGACAAAAGACAATTGTAGACAATGATAGGAACTCGGGACAGCCGGACTTGGTACCGGCACTAGCAAAAGCCAGCGGTAGGGTTAAACCGGTTTATGGGTACCCAAACCTCACCTTTATCTGTCCCGTTTCCCTCTAGTATAAAAACATACGAATAAAACCCAATACAGGTAGACTACTAACTCCATGACCACAATCTTGAAAGGAGAGAAAAAGACGATACGTAATTTTGAAAGATGGGTCAAGGGGTGCTCGCCGCTTAACTGCCGGCTAGCTCAAGGAGCCTAGCCTGCTGGTAGAACACTGTCGCACTACGGAAGAAAATATCAAACTCAAAACTTCCCGAAGGGTTTGGTCAAGAATCATCATAAATTTCAGTAGACATCGGCAGTATCAGTGAGAGGCCAGTATGTGTGCAAAATTTTCAGGTCACTAGGTCTCAAAGCTAATTTAACGGATGCAAGCAGAATATCTTGCCGATATCCCCTATTACGTAAAGAATGTAAGTTACGTCCCAGCTTTTCTGGATTTTTAATCAATTTCTGGCATTTTTTAACAACATTTCCGTAAAATTGAGGACTAGAAATGCCCATTGTAATAAGCTGTTTACGAGTAACGCCATATTTAGATATAACATGTTCATATCTATTACAAAACTTCTTAAATGTATTCAACAACTTATGAAGTCTGTAACCCTGTTGTAAAAGTTTGGCTGTGATAGTATGGTTACGTTCATTGAAATCATCAAGAGTAGAACAAACTCGTGCGAATCGTACCAGTTGAGAAATATACACACCGTAGGATGGAGGAACGGGAATGTCACCGTCAAGAAAAGGGAAATTAGTAATAGTGAAATCAAAATCATCCCTTTTATCATATATTTTGGTTTTGATTTTACCAGAGTCAATAATGATAGTCAGATCCAGAAAAGGGCAACATTTGGAATCATTGTTAGCTTTATTTAATTTCAGTTGTTGTGGATAAATAATGTCTACATAATCTAAAATCAATAGTTAGGATATCGTCAATATACCTGCTGCTATCATTGAAAATAGAAATGAGTTTATCACTGTTAGGTATGGTTCCGTTTTGAAGTTTTTTCATGAAATCTCGTTCGTAACAGAAATGAAAAAAATCTGCAATGAGAGGTGCACAATTTGTACCCATGGGAATACCTATGACCTGTTGATAAATAGTGTTGCCAAAACGAACAAAAATATTGTCCAGCAAAACATTGAGTGCATTAATCATATCATCACATGTCAAGGAACAATGATTATTATAGGTTATATTAGAGAAGAATCCTTGCTTTTTGTTAGAGCAAATGAACTGCAGACCAGAAAATTTAAAAGACCATTTAATAAGTTGTCCAACTTAGATTTAATCAAATTGTGTGGAAGGGTAGTATAAAGTGTAGAAAAATCATAACTGTCGATAGATGAAACTGGTCTTTGAATAGATTGTAATTTATCCAAAACTTCATTAGAATTTTTAACACTCCAAAAGTAATGTACACCAGAGTTTTGATAAGTTTTTTCACAGTATTTAATAACCATTTCCTTTATACAAGTAAGTGAACTAGTTAAATGGATGGATAAATTGGTAGTAGGACAATTACTAGATGCTGAAATAAAACGATGTTTGAAGGGATTTTTGTGAAGCTTCGGAACCCAGTACATGGTAGGTAAGATGTTATCTTTAGGTGGAACTTTAAGCATTATTGTATCTTTATAATGTTGTTTGGTTAACGTTTTTTTGTCCCAATTGGTACGTTTGAAAGTGTCTGACTTGTCCAGTTCGTTTTGTTGGACATTGATGTAGTATTTCTTTCAGACAATAGCAACGTTGTTAGAAGCCTTGTCAACAGGTACAAACACATATTTTTTACCAAGATCTTTCAATTTTGACTTAATTCTTTTTACAGTCAGCTTAGGAGGTGACTCAACATAATTATCTTTATAAAAATTTATTCTGTTGGTGACCTTGGTAATAATTTTATCTATAAACAAATTTATATCATGCTTGTCTGCACTTTCTCGTTTGCACCATTTTTTTCAATAATTGGTTACAGCGTCTTTAATTATCTCCTTTTTCTTATAGTACACTGGCCGTGTGGAAAATGTCAATTCTAGTAATAAATTTAAAACAAGTAGCGGAAAAACACAAGCTGTTAAACTGAAAGATCTGTAGACATTTAGAAAACAGATACCAAAAAGTAAATCAGTATTACAAGGCTAAATTAAAGTCAGAGCCCTAAAATACTGAATATAGATGCAGTGCAATAGTAAATTGGTCGCTTTTACGAAGTGACAATTTAACAATTTATTGCTGAACTATTTTTGTAGAGCCTCAAAACTTTTGTTGTATGTATAGCAGAGTTTATTTACTCCACAGAAACAGTCTTCTTTGCAATTTGCGAGTCAAAAAATGGGTTTAACCAATAATTCCCTTTGTAATGCCTTGCATTTGACGATTTTTTCCTGTGTTTTTGCACCGGCGTTGTCTTTTTGCCTTAGGATTTCGGCTCTTACTTCCTCACTAGACCATATGAAGGGTTCTCGTGTTTGGTTTCTTGCTGAGTTTGACACATGTGCTTCGTACGAATGATTTCAAATGACCTGTTTTGCTGGTTAAGTGAAAAAAAAGTACTTTAGAAGTTTCTCTTTGCTTAGATTTGGGGATGAGGATCATGCTTTTGCAAAACTTTCAATCCACTTCCGTTACTTCCAAGATCTATTAAATAACTCCAGTTGGTAAGTCTTTTCATTTGATGGCTTTCATGGGTCTGTTCTATTATATTTTCCTTGAATGCATCATCGCTGATGAATTCCACTTTCTCATCTTTCGAAATGTTAACAAAGCCATTATGCACAATACCATACTTACTATTTGCGTACATACTGCATGTACTAAAATAATGTTTAATTGACTTACTTCCTCTAAATGTAACTTAGTGAGCTGCAATCATTGCATCAGTTGAGATTTTAGCAGAAAAAAATCTTTTTTCCATTGTGTAACTGCTGGCTGACTGTAAGTCAAAGGTAATATCGCCACCTCAGTCGTCTGTTACTTTGATATGAATGACTAAATACCGAAGTTACTGTGAATTTTGATTCTGCATATGCGCATTTCGACAACTTATGTCTCTTCAGTGCAGATAAAATCTAAACGTTTGGAAGACCATAAAGGCAAAAATGTTTGAAAACTGATAGAGAACAAATTACCAAATATGATCTAAATAGGAAACCAAAATCAGCTAAGGACAGAGCTTTGCATGAGGGAGATACTCCTTAGTTTCAACAAAATTTACAAAAAATAGATATTGTAAGGATCCAAAAGCCCACAAACAGATTTTTTTTTAAAATAACAGTGTGTTGAATTGGGAAATTTGATAAAATTGAGGAGTTATCTCCCGCATGCAACTTAACTGATATTGGTATCAACAATGAAGTATTAGTAGTAAATGTCTCTTTAACTACGAGGTAAAACAAGCAATGGAACACGTTTTAATTGTTGTTCTACATCTTTAACGCACAATGACGCCTTGGCGTCACTTTTACGTTACTATAGTTTAGGCTATTTGTAATCTTCTAGCTTATAAACATATTTTGATTTATGGTTTGTGGAAATGCTTTGATTGTACCTGCACTGAAGAGACAAAATTTGTCGAAATGCCCATCTCGATACAAATACAAAGTACGAACCAAGTTACATCGAAATACATTTCAAGGAATATGATTAGTCTATGCCTGTCGTCTGTATATCTTAAACCAAAATTCAAAATCTTGGTAATGTTTTGACAATACAATATTTCTTATATGTATAACAAGCCCACCATCTGACTGTTGAGTCATTCTTGGCGAAAAAGTACAAGGTTAATTAAATCATTAATACACAAATAAGAATTTAAAACAGAATCAACAGTGTTGATTAAGTAAAACAAATATCTAGTATAACTTCTTATTTCGGCTCCTATTACGTAATTTTTATGGCGAAATTACTTAAGTTTACAACAGTAATATTAAGATTTATCGATAATATTTTTTTGCAGAGATGGTATAAAATAAATGTCGAATTGTACAATATTTGAAAAGGAGACTCGATTTTTCTGACTGCGTATAACATGAGACATGGCTACAAAAGAAAAGTAAATATTCTAATTGTTTGCTATAATCCCCGAAATGTTAGCACTCATTACTATACAGAACAAAACTAAATAAATTCCTCTCCTGGAAAATTGTAAATTTGTAAAACACACAAAGACTCAAGGGGAGAATATTATAATCGCCTTTTAAATGGAGATTAACAACAAAATTACCGAACGGAATTGTCAAGAGCTAAATTCAAGAGGCAAATAGGCAAAGAAGGTGCAAAACCACCGGACAAATTGTCAACCGCAATGGTGTTGACTTGGTCTAACCAGAGCGCTATAGATGCCACATACAATAGGAGAACATTAAAAAAACGTGTTTGCATGCACGATTTGAATATTGCACCTTTCTAAAAAGCCTATTTGTTAGGCTACGGAGATACCTGTTCCTCGTAATAACTTTTTAATACCTCAAATTTTGTTCATAAATATTGTTCACTTATATTGTATCTAATACCTAATCATAATTTTATATATCAACCATCCAATAACTAATAAAATTAATTTGTGTCAGTGAATACCTGTCTTTAATTTTTTTCAGCTCATCAGTGCAAATTGAATACATGCATTAATCGATTTCAGCTTAATACCTGCTCTTAATCAGTGCTAGGTGAATACTTGTCCATAATCTGAGTCAGCTGTATACATGTCCTTAATTAGTGCCAGCTGAATACTTGTCATTTATTTTTGTCGGCTCAATACTTCTCTGTACTCCTTGTCAGTTATACGTTTTCTCTTAGTTTCTGTTACACTGTCGATCAGATCAACTCGATCAACTCGACCATGCTGTTGTATCCCGATCAACGTCATAAAATCCATTGATCGAGCTAGCTCGTGACGTCCAATTCAATTCAATTCAATTCAATTCAGAATATTTTATTGAACATAGGTATATATGACAATACACAAACATTGTTCAAAAGGATTGCACATCAGGCTAGGCCTTTTTAAGTGCTCTCCTGATATTACAAGCGGACATCAATTATATTGGAAAAAAAAATTAAATTTACATAAATAATAATACTACAAAATAAATAATATTAATAATAATGACTAATTGTTTATTATTATTTTGCTACTTATGGTTTGTCCTATAACGATCTATAAATAAAAAGTATTTATGTTCATGAAAGTTAATAAGTTATATTAGATTTATTAAAAGGTTTATGGTATTTGTCCAAATAACATTATCAGTATAATATAGCATTAAAATTCTGGTTAAAACCGCCCAGAATCTTCAATGTATTTTTGAATTGCAGAAAAAAATTCCATATTTTCATCATATTTTCATCGACGTCCACTCGACCTTAACCCGATTGAACACGACTTACACTCGACCATTCGCAATCTCTTTACGACTCACGTACGACGTATGCTCGACTCTTATTTGACCAATCAGACTTTGTCAGATGGAGCCAGGTCATTACCCGATTTGTGTTTAATTAACTAGACCTGGTTGTGAGAAAATCGTGAAATTTTCGAGTGCACTCGAGTTTTGTCTTGTTGGTACGTTTCCATATTTGGGAATAAATGTTAAATTCAGGAAACAGTTCAGCATGGTGGTAGAGCAGCAAAATGTGTGGCCCATATGGCTGATGCTTCAAAGAAAGTATGGTAACTGTGATAGATCTAGAGTAGCAGAGAAGCCGGATCAGACACAGAAGGCGCGTAGCTTGGGTTAGACAATAGCAAATGGTTCAAAGTCATCATTATAGAGGAACAAATGTTCGCTTTTACATACTAGCGGGTCATCCTCCTCATAATGCGTTAGAATGCGTCTGTGTTATTTTCCTATCATATCATTTCATGTAGGACTATTCTGATACATAAAACAGAAGACATATCATATGATATCGATGGTAACTAAATTTACAGTAGTTTCCGTGCATAGCTTTAAACCGGCTTTCTGTAGGAAAAATTCGGTTTTTAGAAAGTGATAATGGCGAGCGGCTGCCCGTTTGGTATATCATTCGTCCAGTGCAAATCTTAAAGAATTTTATTTATCTCCTAGTACAGTTAACAAATGTTCAAAACTGCATTTAGCTTGAATCATATCTTGTGATAAGAGTACCAACCTGCTTGGAAGAAACAATATTCTTGAATTCATGTATTTAGTGAATCTACTTCTGGAGTGTATATTTGGTACATCGTGGAATCAATTTCAAATTCTGTCACCATAGCTGGTCGATTGAATTTAAGCCCTCTGCACGCTATCCTTTAATTCTACTAGTAGCATGCACAATCTGATATTCATTTCTAATATCCTGATATAGCCAGGTTGAGCTTTACCATTATTTTGTTTCAGTTGTCCTTGAACTCTTCATTCAAATACATGTAATTTCTCTCCAGAGACCGCCGAGTCACGATAGACCTCGGTTGGTTCCATAGTAGTGAAGCACGTTACCCTAGACCACTTTTCTTCCTATAGACCTACTGTTTAAATCCCGAAACTGTTACCGATTATGCAAATGAGCTAATTAACCACGCCCATTTTTCTTTACATGGTTATCCATGATCCCTACTTCCAAGCGGCAAGAACGTAGAGCACAGTGAGCGTAGCGAAATTGTGTGAGAGTGGTGTGACGATTGGGGTGGGGCAACTGGAATCAGTATTCTAACCCTAACCTCTTTCAATTGTTTATCCTGTTTTTATGCTTCGTCTTTTGTTTTTCTATTACGATCTCTGTTATTTCCCTTTGTTTTGTGTACTCTGGAGTCTATGTTTTGTTTTGTTACCAAGCTTTTGCACCACTTTATTGTTTTATCCCGTTCTGTGTAATTATTGATTTTTTTGTGCATTTCCCTCACCGTTTCCTGTATCTATATACTTTTCCTTTCCATTAGGCAATAAATAATAAACTAAATTACAGATATATACATATTTATTTCCCCGTCATGAAGCAAGCATGGGTCGGAGAGCCATCCACATGATGCCTTTACAATTTAAAATCCGTACGGTCTCGTGCTATAATCGTCCATGGCCACTCTTTTGTCAAATACGATTCTATAGTCTTTATTTTGATATACGGACAGTAGTTTCATATTATCTCGTAGAATCCGAAAATTATCGGTCATAGTCTTCACATCGTTTCTGTTGTTTAGCACCATGTCTTTAATCGTATCGAAGTTGATGATCAGGACATTCTTGTAGTTCAGCGTTATTCCTTTCACTTTACACGCAGTTCCATCGTTGTCCGGTGTTGCTAATCTGTATTCAAAAGCTAATGAATAAAATTACCCTGGCATGACTGAAATTAGAAATAGATTAATGAATCAGACTATACTAATTCTGGAATAAAGCTAACAAATTTATAACTGGATATTTCTACAAACAAAATTATTTAAAATATAGTAATTAACTAAACATAATTTAAACCCTAAAATCTGACTCTACCACAGTAACTCCAGTATTTTGTTATTAAATGTAAAATGTGATGCTGTACACCTTCGCATAGACAAAAATTATTCATTGATATGTAACGATCTGGTAAATTTGTCTGGATTATCTGACAAGTGTTTCTGAATTATTTTATCAGGACAAGGACAAAGGTTTAAACCCTATAATAGTATCTGATGATATTAGTTCAGTGGAGGACACATTGACGACTGTATCCTTATTACTACTGACAATTTTTCCCGTCTTTTGAAATGCCTCTTTCTTACAATTTCGTTTTCTGATAACACCGTCTCTTATAAATTTCTTCAGTTGCCTTTCATTCAGTTTTTAGATAATTTTCCTATATCTTGAAGTCATTGGACGTCATATCGACTTTTAGTTTTGAAATATTTAAGATTTTACTAAGATGAAGAATTTTGATGTATCAAATTCAGAAGGTGCATGGAAAGTCTTGCAAAATACCATTGATTTAAGAATCTATTTAAATCTGTATTCCAAGTATTTTGCAGTGTTAATCTAATTTGTAGCATTCATGTATAATACTGATGCTGTCGAAGTTTTTAAAATTCGATGCATTATGTTCTGCATTTATTAGAATATTTTTGCTAAGTTTTTATTTAGGCCAAATAAAAAATACATTAGCTTCTCAGGCCCCTGCCTCATCTCTTTTCTGGGAACAAATTTTACCTTTTTTTAAGTTTCAAATAAAAAAAAAATGAAAACCATCTGCCTCATTACTGTTTTAGCATTTCAGCAGTGTAAAAAGATGCCTCATCATGATTTTTTACCAATAAAAATAAAAATTTTCTCCCTCCCTGCCTCATCATTTTTTCTGAAAAATGGCCTGAGAATCTAATAATTATTTTTGTATGGCCTTAAATAGAATTCGTAACCCTAACCCTAAATCTATTATGGTAAGAGCAGAAAGACTGATCAGATTATGTGGTAGGACATAATACTGACATAGCAATATACAAAAAGATCGCCTGAGGATCTGGTCAACCATCAACCTTTCAAAGCTTTTGATTTAAAAACAATAGCTGTAATAAACAAAATAAATTACATAATGTACAACAACACCTTTTACATTGAAGATGTTAAAGATTTTAAACGTTAGAATATTTTGCATAGCTTTGAAATTTTGAATAATGCAAGAATCTACAGCTCATGCATTTAACCGAAAAAAAATGGAACCTTTCATTCGACAATGTATTAGTTGTTATATGTTGCGATTTGTTCTTACAAATGATGAAATACCATGTTTCCATCTTAGTTTACTCTTGCATTTAAGATTATATAATTATTTTTATTATCACCGTTTTGCACGTACTCCTATACATTTCAGTTCCAAACATAGTTTTTCTTATGGGTTATACATATTACATTTTAGATAAACTTTAATTTTTAAAATTCATTTTTTTTCTGTTTCAGGAAAAAAGTAACATTGACAAAGCGACAATTTGAACACTTTGCTGCAATGAGTATGTATAAATGATATTTAACTAACTAAGCATTGTAATACAATATTCATTAAGCAGTCGATTTGACCATGAAATACTGTATCTACATGAGTTTATCACTTTGAATCATCGAATGGAAATAAACCTTTCACCCTGTTGGCCATATTAGAATTTTCACAGTGGTCACCTTGACAGATCATTATAATGTATCTATTTCGCAAACGCGACAGGAAATTCTGAGTAGAATCAGAGTAAATTGTAAAACATGCAACATGCTTATCACAGACACAAATTTCAAAAGTAATTTAACAAACAAAACTTATTGTACAAGAACATACGATGATCTGAATTGCTCCTCAAAGAATCTCATTTACGGCTAAGAGTGCTCTCTTTGTGGATTAATATATGTAGGGGAAACAAAAGATAGGTTGAACAAACGTATGTGCGGACATAGATACGAGGTCAAGGACAACAAGACCCGACATGTTTACGCACATTTCAACCAACCTGACCACTCCATTGTAAATATAAAAGTCAGGATTATCGAGAAAATATATCATAAAACAAATAATCCTACACTAAGTACACCTTACCGTCTACAAAGAGAGGAATACTGGATCAGAGAATTGGGGACCGCAATACCCTACGGTTGCAACGACAATATAAAAAGTGTAGGCAAGTCCAGGATGCAGTTCGGTGAATGTGATGAATACTGTAATTGTACTTATTTTCGCGGGGTGTACTTATTTTCACGAATTTCGCGGTCATCACTATTTCGCGAAAATAAATACACGCGAAAACGTATAAATATGCGTAATTAGTAATATAAAGCATCAGTCTAATGACAATACCGCGAAATTAAATACACGCGAACAAGTATGGAGACGGAAATCTGCGAAAATAAGTACACGCGAAAAAAAGTACAATTACAGTATATTGAATGGAAGCCATTAATTCAATTAATGGTCTTCTTCCTTTCATGACCAACGCAGACCACGTAGTCATGGACATAGGCACTATACTGCCCCAAGTCTACATGAGATTTCAATTAATGGTCTTCTTCCTTTCATGACCATTCCTCTAGGTATTCATCACATTCGTACCAAACTGTATTCCTTGCCACTTTTAAAACTTCATTCCTTCTACAAAACATGTTTAGCATTATCTGTAACTGATAGCCATTCCCTAGAATACAAATTAACAGCAATTGTTTTGGATATATCTAACCACAGACTGTTCAAGCCTGTCACCACATCCGCCACCAAACCTGATAACCGGACATTTATCAAAATTCAATTCGCCAATAAAGGCTTGGACGCTATAAATCTTGCTAACATTCTACATAGCAAAACAGTGACATCAAACATTCCTCCTTATTTTAATGATCAATCAGTTCCACTTATCTCATATTCCTACACTAAACCAATTGCAATTTCCATTTTCAATTACAAACGGGTATTGCGTGACTTCCAAATTGATACTTTAAAGCCAAACCACCTGATTGTGCTTGCTCCTCTTCCCCATTCAATTATAGTCCGGCTGGACACGTTATAACTGGTGACCTAGATATCGTAGACAACCTCAAAC